>CANSZD010003935.1:0-169186 GCA_947648045.1 Beta corolliflora | reverse complement strand
GACTGGACTTCAATCCTCCTTAGTTTACTTAGTACTAATTAATAATTATAATGTCTCAATGCTTCCTGTTAAGAGTTCCCTTATAGTCACAACATTGTGCTAAGAATTAAATATAAATTAATATGTTATGCACACTTGAGTTAGCAATCACATCTAATTGTCCTCATCCTTGTGTCAGATATTGCCCAAGCTATGCATATGATGAACCCTGCCTAAGCACCAGATTAACACAAGCAGTTTTCATCACACAAAGTCTTCCTCCATTATCTTACAGATTAATTTGCGACGTCCAACTGCAAATTCATAACAATCAGACACCACCGCAATCCTCAATTTTCATTAATATGTATGAACACAATAGGCACATTACAAAAGTACCAACAAGAACTTTAAGTTTTCAGAATAAGCTCCTTAATGTAGATACTCCAGAGAACTTTTCTTGTCTATGTGCCAGATTACTTAATTTGGGATGGAGAGAGTAAGAAGTAGTGTACAGTGCATTAGGATACAGAGAAGGGGTCCAAACACTAATTAATACATATGGGCTAAGTAAAGTGCCAATTAAGGGAAATTCGGAAGAGGTTGAAGACTTTCGAAAATTCAAATTCTTAAAACAAATATAAGACATTCTATTTACACTTCCAAATCAAAATGATTCAAACAAATTAAGTGATAAGAAGCCAAGGGGCACCTGCTATTGATGACAACCCTTCAGATGAAAGCTCACTATCATCGTCCTTCTGGCTTCACAGGGGGAAAAGTGCGAATAAAGAAGAAATCAGATATTAACATGATGACATAGCAAGATCAAGGAACGAAGAGAATGTGAGACATCAGATCAGAATCATATAGACAGACTTGTTAAATAACTAATTATGATTATTATATGTTTGGAGGAAGGACTCTTTTGCTTCCTCTCTGTCCATTTTCAGTGCCCACATAACCTCTAATTTGAGCATTAGGTTCTCTACATCTATTTCTCAAAGCACTAGAAGACTTGTCAGAAATTAGAGGGCTTGAGACAGACACCATATAGTAAACAACACCCTCCTTTGCCAATAATAAGCTATATAATAAAAAATGCTGAAATTTTATCTTGGCTCCATCAAAGTACAGCACTTTGCTCTTTGTAAACTGGATTGGTCTACTCAAATCTGGAAAAAGGAGTGGCACATTTATCCTATCACCGGATCACACTTTTCTAACATGAAATTTACTCCTTCCCGTGTTATTTGGTTTATGTTATCTCTATTATTTTATGAGCTAATCAGCAAATGCGGACTTATGTGCTGTAAATCCCACTGTAGTACTATAAAAGATACCAAGGTCAGTTCATTGGAATCTTCAATAATAATAGTGCAGGCAAACGTAACTACTATTATTTCTGGACAAAGGAGTACATTCAATAATATTTCTATTGTCACATAGTGTCCCTTCACATTCATGAGGACAAAGGAACTCAAATCTAAATCAAGGGGCAATGAATGTTCATCTCCAGCTGTGGGGCCTTCTAAGCACCAGCGAGGAAGCAAGAATCCCCATCACTAGAGCACTCCAGGCCCGAACTTCCAACTTTTCACTCGCAAGCAGGTAAGAAGTGAAAAGTGTGCAGTCTGTGAGTCAGGGTGGATTTGTTCACATAATCAAGTTCAATTTGCTATCATACTAACCAACTGCCTTGGCAAGTCCTAGAAGTCAATTTATTAACAAGTTAAGAAACTATAGAGGAGCTTTTTTTGATAAACCTAGCGAAATGAAGCTTTTGGTTCATTTCAGCTACATTAAACTAGTTTGTTTTTCATTTCAATCACCAATATAGAAGTGCTTGGTAGAAATCACTTCAGTTAACATATTTCTTTTTACAGCTACCTTTTCAAACTAAATATGTTTTGTAAGCAAGTTTTTCAACTTTCAGCTAACTTTCACCTCCCACTTTTAGCCAACTTTCGAATTTCATTCAAGTTATCGATATCAACTGATCAATGAATGTCGCTTCCCCGTTGCAACTAACATTTCATATTTTCATCCACCTTTTAAACTAGCTTTTCATTCTCAATTAGTTTTGGTAAATACATCCAAAGCTTTTCAACAAGTATCTTTTCACTTTCAGCTAACTAACGAAGGTTTCAGCTCGTTCACATTAAGACTTACTGATCTCAAGCGAGTTTATTTAGCAATATAAAGCGAAAGCCAGAAAAAGTACCAGCAAGGCTTTAGTTTCATTTGCATCTACATTACACTCAATGATGAGCTAAAGCCTAAAAAGCAACCATTTTTCCCCAACGGCATAGCCTCCCGGAAAGCAAGGGTTCACTAACAGGATCCTCTCTTTTGACCATATGTATAGTCATGAGCCATATTTGGCTTAGCATTGTGAATTGAACCTTAGCTTATTCAAAACAACCCATTTTTCATCTTCATCTTACCCAAAAAGAGACATTATCAATATATATATATACTGTACAATAGTTTTTGCTCAAAGGGAATAACAATTCCACACTAAAGGGTGCCCATTGAATGAACTAGAATCTAAAAAAAAAAGGAAATTTTCATAATACATCTCCAATGTCTTAATCAGTAGAATATTACACTAATACCCACAAAACTCATAAACTTAGAAGAGCAATCAACAACACAACAGTCATAATTTATCTCAATTTAGTCATAATGTGATCATAACATCAAACAAATTCTAGAAAATTGGAAAAAAAATAATAAAAATAAAAAAGTAAATAAAAACCTGAAGGAGGAATCTTCGAATATTGGGACTTCGCGGGGAAACTTAGATTGAAGACAACTGATGAAAGGGAAAGAAGTGGCAATGGAAGAAGAAGAAGAAAAAAAAGTAAAAGAAGAAGTTTTTGCTAGTAATTTTCCTATTGTATTTGTGGTGGGTTGAGAAAGTTGGGGTTTAATATAGGAAGAAAGTATGAATTTGGGAGAAGAAGAAAGTTGAATCCCAAATCCCTCCCACTCTTTGAGTTTGAGATGGTGCGTAATTCTGCATCCGCAACTCATAGTCTCACACATTCCAGGAGAATAAGCGATAGAAAGGGTTGAACAAGAAGTGGTTTCAAGAGTTTTCTATTTAGAGAACCTGTTAATTAGTAAACCTCTAGTAGTAAAAAGTACCTAGTAAAGTATATGGTGTAGACTGTAGAGTTGAGGTCTTGAGGACTTGAGGTGATCAAGGGTCTGCCGGGCTTTGTCCAAAGAAAATGGTATGTTTTAGGCTAAAAGCTCGGGCGGAACCAGGTTCAGAGCCAACTTTTTGTGCTAAAACTTGTTATTTTGAGTCGGGAAAATTGGGTTTTTTGGATCATTTTCAGGCAGGGCCAAAATTTAACCTAAAATTTCGAATCTGCGTTGTCCGTTACAGTCTTTTAACCCAAAAATCGAGTCGTGATCGAATCACGGGTCAAAATATCATGCCCGAAAACCCTCTAATTTTCATGTCGGGCCAGGTCAATGTTGAATACCTCTAATTTGGAGAACTTTCCTATTCCTCTCATTGGCGTGTTTATAGGTGGTTAACCATCCCGAAACGGTTTTTTGTGAAATGTAATTGTAATCATTTAGACCCTTGTTACCGCCTAAGCAATTAGCTTTTTTTTTATGATCGAGGACTCAAATGTTAAGATGATATTACTTTTATAAATAATATTTTTTGGATTTTCAATCTTCTAGGTGCATATAGATTGATATTATTATAAATCACTAATTTTTTTTTTTTAATAAGGTAAGGAGAAACCTTGACAAGTTGGGGGGAATAAAGGGGATCCCAATTTGCCAGGGATGAGAATCGATCCCAGGACCTCCTGGAACCGGAAGGGAAGCTCTAACCACTAGGCTATCCCTCACTCTCTATATATCACTAATGTTGTATACCAAATCACAAAAGTTGTATAAAAAATGCTAATAGTATATAAAAAGTGAGTGATACTTGTTCCTCATATTCAATGACATACACGATCATCGACGATATCTAGGACTTATGCAAATTCTCTTTCACTTCGATACAACTTCGTATAAGAGGGTATTTCAATCGGTTTTAATTTTCAAGTAGAACTGACATTACCGCGGCATTGCACATATTCCCCTCAATAAATTAATTTGCAATAAAAAAAATTGAAAAACCAAGTACCCAAATCGTTACTAAAAGAGAGATAAAACCTAAGTTCTCGCAGTATTGCTTGTTTGAGTATAAAAATGTCATTGAATCACATATAGAGAAATTTCTAGTTTATCACCATGAAAAGTATCATGACTAACTCCTACATTCATTTTAAGGCTGGTTTTTACCACATGTTTTACTTCATGAAAGTTGTAGTTCTCAGAAAACAATGAATTTAGACATAAGAATCACCTTATTTACAGTTGTAGTTGTGAGCTACTAGTTATGTTGTGTGGAATATCTCTAACTTAATTCTTATAAAATAAAATTAATTTGATTAACCACTCATGCAATATACACTCTAAAATTTTGCCTGCTATTGCATAATCAATGGTTGGGCCTTTTTATGAAAGGACACAACTATAGTTAGGACAGTTCTTGTTTTCCAAAATTTAATAAGAATATAGAAAAGCGATAACCAACGAATTTGATCTGTCCTACTCCTACCAAAAATTTCTGTGTTTCAATTACACAGTAGAATCTTGTAATTACATCAACTGATGCATCAGAATTTCTAGCAGAATCATCCACTGCTAAGCTTTTGTCTTTGCTATAGAAAGACTCGATTGCAGAGACCTCATTTATTTCTTCCAAACTCCTTCCATAGACTTCATCTTCTATTTGTACTTGGACCAACGGTTTTCATACTGACGGAGCCGCTTATGGAGGATTTCATTCTCCTCTTTCTTTTCTCGAAGGGCGGCTTCAGCTTTTAGTACGTGCCGCTACAACTCTGCAAGGTATGAGGCCTTCACCAGAACTTCATCCGAATCATTGCCCTGTTTGAAATAATTGAGGAATGCATTAATAGGTGTGCTCCTTTCAAGTAAATCTAATTAATATTTAGATAATAATTCACAATTTTGGAAAGTGAGTTCAAGCAAAACATACTATGAAATCAAAGACGTGTTCAAACTCCAAAAATTTATTTATATGATCCCCCCATTCTCCCCATTCTTACATGTACTTCGGGCTGCTCTATTCGGCATAAAACTACCGAACTAAACCGAACCGATTGCAACCGAACCGAACCGGTGCAACGAATCGAACCGACCGAACTGACTGAACTGATTGCAACTGAACTGAATTAAATTAAATTATAACAAATAATAACTAATGATAATAAATTAGGAACTGAACTGAACTGATTGGAACTGAACTGAAAATAAGGTGGGGAGAACAGGCCCTTCCTGGTTTGACACTTTGCCTAGCACAGATGCCGAATAGGAAGACTTTATAAAAGGAGAAGAAAAGTATGCAAAGGCACATGGGAGATTGGTGATGTAGGAACTAACCAATAGTAAGAGAAGAAATTCTATACATATCTAAATTTTAGACATCTAGATGTAAAATATAGAAGAGTGGTTGGCCAGCTTCAAACGAATTAACAAAGATGCCTCCAACACTCATGTTACAAATATTTAGACAACTAGCCATTCCATAAGAGAATACCGGGTTGATGGAAGTAGAAACAAGAATTTGTTAATAGACATCCAAATGAAGGAGTACATATTAAGAAATAGTTAAGAATATAAGTTCCCTTTCAAGTTAGGATGATATACAAATTATACGGCTTTCACTTGCATGGCCATCACACAGCATATGATTCCATTAGAGGAAGTTTCAATGTAACAAATCAGAAATAGACAAATCAAAACAAGTCAGTGAAATGTAACAAATCAGAAGAAAAAGAAGTCAGTATTGGTCAGTTCAGAAGTCAATACTGCTAAAATGTAACAAATCAAAAGAATAAGAATATAAAGAAGATAAAATAGAGTAATAGACAAACCAACTGGAGAATTACAGAAGTTATAAAAAAGAAGAGTCAGTGACTACCGTTTTCTCTCCCAAATTAAGCAGCAAGCCAGTATTTCCAGAGCATTTTCTAACTAGCCAGCCACGAATAACTGCAACAGATTTCAGCCAAAAAAGGACACAAAGCAAAAGCTTTAAAAGTTCAGATAGTTTGGAGAAGCATGATTCACGACTCAGCAGTTGGCCAAATAGATAAATCACCATTTCCGTCTTTTCAGAAACAGAACAATGACCAGCAATGAGAGCAAAATAGACGATGGAGGTTGAATTACATTTATCTTACCATTCTCCTTAGCAATCCCTGCCCCAACCCAAAGGCAATGAACCACACTACATGGTCTACTTAATACTATAAGTCTGTAATCTAAAAACGTTACCACAAGCAGAGCCAAGAAGATTTGAAATTACCTGATTGCATCACTATTGTTGCATAAGTAGATTCCAAGAATTGTTTTCTTTTCATCCGACCCTTTATCTGTTTCTGTATGTATGGCAGCTCTCTGTCTCAACAGCAAGACAGAAAATACCTTTCTGGCCTTTTCACCGCGAATGACTGCCAAAACAATTATGTCAGCTGTCTCTGACATCCTCTATTAGTAAAACTATATGCTCCCTGTGTCGAAAATTGCTCCTTGTTTATGGGTAACCAACTTAATATTCAATGTAATGTAATTTACAGGTTATTTTAATAATCAACAAGCCACCAAGTCGACTATTGATAATCAAGGATGGGGACACACAGGAGATCTTGGGTACTTCGATGAGGAAGGGAAAATCTAAGTGGTTGACAGACTCAAAGAGCTCATCAAGTACAAGGTTTTTTTAGGTTTTCTACTATGATCATAACTGGAATAATTGCATAGTTGTCATCGTCTTTCTTTTTCCCTTTTAAGCATGTGTTTGTATTTTTGTAAGATGAAATGGTATAAGAATGTGTAGTTCCAGAGGTGTACTATTGTTGTGGTTGCTGCCTTTTGTTGAGTACTTGTGTAGCCAATATAGGTACTTTAACAGCCTACCAGGTGAAAGTAATTACCTGCTGCAAAGTTTTATCAAGGATTTGCATTTGACTCTTAAAAAGCGATACATCCTGCTGTACATCCCTCATTTCATTGCTTATTACCCAGAGGAACACATCAATGATGTTCCACACTTCGAATGACAATGGAAACTAACTCTATGACTTCTCACTTGTGAATTCCTATTTGCATGCATGTATCGGGTGCAGGACACAGCCTTTGACCTGAAGCCTCATAACATGTGCATTGAAATTTTTTCTTGGTCTTTTCCATACTAGGACACCCAAAACTTTTGTGCAATGCTTCAGTGTATAGGGTCATGTGAGCGTAAAAGTTATACGGAGGTCCAAAAATTTGCTTAGTTTCCATAATATATTAATGACTTTTCTATTGAATCATGCATCATATTTTTGGGGTAAGGTGAAAATATAAAGGACTTTTTGTCATGAATCTGTTCCAACTTCCTAGTCAAAAATTATATAGATAAATTGGATTCATTCCTGTAAACATGAATTTGTGGTCAAGATATCAAAGCTACATTTTCATGTTCATTAGTAACTATATTCTGGTTAGTTAACATACTAATAAACCTTAAATCTGGTCGGATCTTCGTTTCGGTAAAAGAAACTTTTGATCCATTATGGGGCACATTCTAATGAGCTGTTGGCTCATGCAGACAGCAGTGGTCATCCGTTTAAACAAACACCGCATATTTACCCTTAAAGGGGACTTAAAAGAGCTGTTAACTTTTCATCAGGCTTAACATTCGTAAGAGAAAGAGCAGAGGAAGTCATTGCTTGTTTCTACCCAGTGAATTGTATATATATCTCCAGAAATTTTGCGTGCGACTAGGCTTCACGTTTTTCTTTAAACTTGTTACTCAGAACAAGGTTGACATAGAGTATGTTTCCCTTGTTGTTTTACATTAGGTTGCCCCAGCAAAACTTGAAGCTGTTCTTATTTCACATCTTCAAATACTAGATGCTGCTGTAATCCCGTAAGTTTCTGTAACTAAACAGCCACCCGACCCAAGGCATTATTTTTTCAGTTTAATTTTCTCTGACAGTTGTATGCTTTCCCCATTATTAGTTTTCCTGATGATGAAGCGGGTGAAGTTCCCGTTGCATATGTGGTTAGATGACCTAAAAGTTCCGTAAAGGAAGAAGATATGATGAAGTTTGTTGCAGATCAGGTAAATGACAAAAGGAACACCTTTTGTCATTGAATCTTTGTATATAACCCTTTTTTCTGAGAGGATGGTCAAACTAAGACTGTCAAAAACAAGTTGAAATGATTTTTGATCATTTGGGTACTTTTTCCAATTACTTGTTACAGGTTGCACCTTTCAAGAGATTAAGGAAGGTAATCATTGTACGCGCTATACCAAAGTCAGCTGCAGGAAAGCTTCTTAGACGAGACTCGAGAGCTCATTGAAAAATCACGGTCCAAGTTATAGAGCTACCAGAAACTGCAAACGTCATAGCTGATACTGTATATTTGCTGTGGAATACCTCTTTTTCTGAGTTAAATCTAATGCAACTTCTCAGAAAGACAGTCTGAAATATGTTTGTGCAGGATGTTTTTTTAAAGGTTTATTGTTGTTTATATTGTTTGTTTAGTTTAATATACATACTTTTGTTTTGTATATGTATAAACAGAGTTAGTAGAATCCTGTACATGTAATCTGTTAATCAGGAAATGAAGAACATCTTACTGATATCTTGATTTCGATCCTATCTGCTCGTTATTGGGTATGCTGGAGAATGATTCTTAGCAAAGTGTTGTAAGTTTGTAATCATGTTTGATAAGTTAGTTTAAGTAGGAACCTTTTTCTCTCACTTTTCTGAACTCGTTAGATTGACCAACTTTTTCCTTCACTCTCAAAGATAAAGAAAGGAACAAAGGAGTCCCCACAAGAAGTTAGAAATTTAGTAATTGGTGTGTCGTGATATGATCACTATTTTGAAAATGTGATTTGTCGTGTGTAGGGTGCGAAAATTTATTTGTAGATTCATTCCAAGGTTAATACAACAAACCTCACTCATGCACTTCCAGATGAAGTTATGGATTCACGCAAGTCATTATCCAAGCTAAAAATAAGAGAGTAATGTATTTTTGGTATGAGAGAAAGAAGATCAAAAGCTAGGATCAAAGGTTACACTGCCAAGAGAGGAAATTAGAATATGGAATATTATACTCAAAGACATAAACTTTGGCCCAACTACAATCATTGACACGAAATTGATACACTAACAAAAACAACTCAAACTTTTTTTTTTTTTAAAAAAAAAAAAACCTCAAACTGCCAACTTTAGATAAATAACATAAAGAAAAAATGCTATGGGCTGTGTACAAATGCACAAATAATCAAGCTTCATTTCATGCTTTGTCTGGGTTAATTTTTCATTATCATGAGTACTAACTAAATGATATTATTAACCAGAGTTACAGATATCTAGAGGAGAAAAATAAGTGTTGAATTATGCCTTGAATTAATTATCTGGCACTAGGACTAACCTAGCACAGGTCTGTTTTAGTTTCGGGTTTAGGCCCATCTGTTTAGGTTACTAATAGTAGGGTACTATATAAACCCTACTATTAACCTCTGACTCCGAATTATTCTGTAATTTGTACTCTCTCCTAAACCTAATAAAAGCCGTTTCTCCTGTGCCTGTGGACGTAGCTAATACATTGTTACTTTGTTAGTGAGCCACGTTAATTCTTGTGTCGATTGTTCATTGTTATTTGTTTCGTTAATTGCATCTGTCACAACAATAAGACATGCCATGATTGCCATTCCATAACAGACAACTTACCGCAATCCGCCACAGGCTCTACACGGTTTTCATTGAAAATGATGGTGAAAGAGACATTTCCTAGCCACAAGACGGCAGCGAGCATCGCAAATGCACTCTCTTGGTCATCCTTGGAGACATGAACTACATCAAGTGCTTCCTGAAAATGATGCACATAAATAACATGAGAAAATTCCAAAGACATATCAACGTAAATCAAAATTCCAAAAATCTTTACGATCAATTTTTTAATCACCAATCTGGAAAACCGTTATGTACAAAAGAAAAGAAAAAGAAATAAGCTACCATAACATTGCAAAATTGTTCAGCATCATCCACACCAGTAATGCTGTAATTGCTTTGTCTCAGATATTTATAGTCCTCAACACTCTTCAAATTCAATTTCTCTGAGTATCAGGAAGACAACGGTATTAATAAAAATGATATAGGAATGGTACATCAACACATCCTCCGGAACAGGAAAACAAAGTCATCAGTAAGGACAACAACCGTGCATATACCTCTAAGAGTAGCAGGAGCTCCGGCACAAAGTTGACAGAATATATGATAGGAACGTTCACCTACTGCACATTGCACCACCCTGGACTGTTTGCGAAACAGGTCAAATCAAAAACTGACAAATATAAGTTCCACTAGATCAAGGACAGGGGAAGAAGATGAGCAACCTTTTCAAGTAGGACTGCATCCTCAAAGCAAATTATGCAAGCAATCACACAAAGAAGGAAAATGAGAAACAAAAAGAAAAAACAATTACTTATTGAGGTCTCAGATGTGGCTGTCTTTCTTGAAGTTGCATGTGAAGATTATGGTACGGCATAAAGCCATTTTGCCAGTGAGAGAATTGATTCTTCAACATCTTGAACGCCCTGGATTTCACATCAGATACCATCTCCATGTCAATATCGGAATCAAATTTTAGTTCCATTGGGCAAAGGCCAGAGAAAAAATCACCATCATCCTTGGCATATTCAGAAACTACAGTATTGAATCTCTCTCCTAGTACAAATTCCTTATGTTCCTCCACATCATCTAAGCACGCAGATGGCTTATACAAGAATAACGACTTTGATCTCGATTTGTTGGTCCAGGTCTCATCCCTGTCTTCGTTGAGCGAGACTGCACATTCTTTTTCCTGTTTGTCACTGACATTAACAGCACGCATTTCTTTGGTTAAACGGATAACCTCTTCGCAACGATGGGTAAATATGTCTTCAGGCGAGAATTCATTAGCTTCGCCTATGAAAGAATAGCCGCGTCTTGAGATCTCACTTAGAACGACTAATGCAGGAAGAGGAAGAACGGGACCCACAAAATCTTCACTGTGTCTTACCTTGCTTGACCGCTTCATACTGCAGTGAGAAGGGTTTCTTAACAAGAAGGGAGGTGATTGATTATGGTCAGGAATGACTGGAAATTCCATAGGCACTTTCTTCTGATCAAATTCAAGAACATCACTATACTCTGGAAAAGCCGCCTCTAAGATATTCATGGGTAACCCAGTCCACATTATTCTACTGACAATCTCATACAGACTTGCTGGCATGCTAACATCTCTGAGAAAATCAGTAACTCTTTCTGGATCACAGCTCAATGAATTTAAATTCTCACTCATAAATTCATGGAAACGTTCATTTGAAGATTTGTTCACACCTGAGACAGCCGGGGCATTCCTAAATTTTGTAAACAATAATTTGGCAAGGTTATCACTCAAATGGCTATAGAGGTACTCAAGTTTAATGTACCGATACCTCCTGGGAAATTTATTATTCTCATCACCCATAGCGCACAACAGGGAATCTTTAAGAGGAGTCACTTCTTGATGTGCCCTCGCCACATTCCTCGCCAATTTCCAAGAAGCACAATACTGCTGTGTTTCAAGTTTCCCAGTAGACATCAACCGGATAAGTGTAAACCCCCCATGCTCTCCAGCATTGGGCAATAAAGAAGAGAGATCCTTGTTAAGGATGCAAAACCCAAGAACCAATTCCTGTTTCTGTTGCCATTCGATCCATTCAGGAAGATTATCCTTTGCAAACTCCTCCCTCAAAAGACAACTGCCACAGAGGCAATTTTGACCAGCCAGTGATAACAGTGACGGAAGCTCCCATGCATAAAAGGAATTAGATAATTTTGAAATTTGACTAGATAAAGATTTTTTAAGAGTGGATTGAGGACGCCCATAGCAGAAAATATTGAACTCTTTGTTCCAAAATGATCCTAAGATAATACCAGAGGCCCCTGCATGCTTATCTTGCGGATTTGATCTCAGCTCACAAAGAGACAAAACAGTCATGTAGCGTGGCTCATGCAGATTGTGGGGCCCATCTCAGCACCGGCATTAGTGGTTTACGAACATCACATAAAAATAGCCATTGCTCAGATGCCACGGTATAGAGGAAACCCTCACTTCCAGCCTTCGAAAACACAACAAACTTATCCTTCTCATGAAGACAGTCACTCATTTCTAGCATATTAATTCTCAATAAACAGCTCTGCTGACATTTCCCAAATCTTAAATCAACCACATAGATAGCCTTTGTATTAGCCACGACTAAAATTCTAGGATGCCAACTGAATTCACAGCTGAACCACCCACTCCCTGCCGATTCACCCAGTTCATCCCACACAACACTTATTCTTTTCCCTCTAAACCTTGTATCCAGACAAGAATCCATATCAAACAAAAACAACGCTCCACTTTCTAACAAAACCACACATTCTCCAGGCAAATGTGGGTTCCAACAAGCATGCGCCACCATGGTACTTGTAAATTTCTTACTACCCATAAAAACCAACGCAGGCTTATTAGAATTTAAACTACTTCGAACGCTGAACCAATTAGCACCATACATATTACAAGCCAATAAGAGACCAACACAAGCAGAGCCACCCACATGAGGCAAAGAGCAATCAGTGATAGGGCATGCTGTTAATTGAATAATCTGATGATCAAATTTAATTGGGGAAGTCAACACAGAACCATCAGAGCAAAAATCAACAGCCAACTTGGAATCCCTTATGGATAAAACAAGAAATCCAACAGAATCAAGATTAGAGCCTGTGGGAAAGAAAATAAAAAGCTGGTTGTGGTTGTTGGGACAGTAGAGAGGCTCAAGACGATTGTTGGGGAGGACGTTACGATGGTGGTTTGAATGAAAGGAAGCAGCGATGGCAGCGGCGATTGTAGGAGGGACAGCAGAGTCATGGGAAGCAGAAGTCTGAAGAAAATGTGGTAATGAGAGTTGGGGAGGAGGAGGGAGAATAGGAGGAGATAGATCAGAAGAAGAGAAGATAAGGGACAAAGACTCTGGGATGGGGTTGAAACACAGCGGTCCCAATAAAGAACTCGAATTCGAATTCGAATTCTCTTGAGTAAGGAGGAGGGGAGGAAATTGGACTGAGGAAATTGGAAATAGGGACTTCCATTCTTCTGAGTATTGCATTTTTCTTCTGCTTAGCTCTGCTACAATAAAAAAAAAAACAGGTGGGAAAAAAAAGTTCAATCAAATAAACATAAGTTCATACATATTATTAACACATACCAAATTACCAATTAATAAAAATGAACAATTTCATCTTGACCTAAATTGCAAAATCCCTAAAAACTATTTTTCATTTCAATTTCAATAAGCCCCAAACTATGAAACTAATAACGAATAATATCAATAATTTACATGTAAACACTCAAATAATCTAAAAATCTAATATTTCAATATTTTTCATTGCATTTTTCTTCTGCTTAGCTCTGCTACAATAAAAACATCAGAATTAAGTGAGTCGGCGGGAAAAAAAAGTTCAATAAAATAAAACATCAATTCATACATAATAACACATACCAAATTACCAATTAATAAATATGAACAGTTTAATCTTGATCTAAATTGCAAAATCCCTAATACTATTTATATCTATATATACATATAAAGTATATAAAAGTATGAAAAATTTAAAATTTAAAAAAAAAACTTACTGTCAAACTGAGTGTGAACTAGTGGGTGTCTGGGTTAGCGTGCGGTTGCCGGTCGTCGCCGGTAGATCGGCGACGGCGTCGGCCCGTCGCTGTGGAGTGTGGAGTGTGGAGTGTGGAGTGTGGAGTGTGGAGAGAGAAGAGCGTGCGTGAAGAGAGAGAGAGAGAGAGTAGGAAAGCGTGACTGAAGACTGAAGAGAGACAGAGGGGGTTTAAGCGGGAAGAGGGGGGGGAATACACAATTTGTGTCATTGTGTGATAGTGTGTGTTGTAATTTTTGGATTTTTTTTGGAAAATTTGTCAATTAAACCTTATAAATGTAAGTTTTTGTAAGAAAAAACCTTTTAAATAAAATATGACATCATAAAACTTTTAAAAAAAAAACTATTTGCAAGATGAAACCTTAAGTTAGTTTCCGGTGTTGACCCAACTTTTCCAAGATTGATTGCTGCGTAGTGCGGTCACGTGACCTTTAAATCGCCTAATATCCTTATTTTTTTACTCATTTTCCCTCCATTTGTCACTCTTCTCCTTCACCATCTCGTCACTTTTTCACTACGCCTCCCCCTTCCCCATTAAATTGCTTTGTCTCGCAAATCAATTATGAGCATTGAGCAAATTAAATGAAGCTCGCCACAATTGAATGAGCAACTACTAAGGACAGTAACGATCTCATCAACTAACGATCTCATCATCACTATCGTTCAAGTCAACATCATTAGGAATCTCAATCACATTTTCTGCATCTTCATCTTGTTCTTCTTCTAGCTCATTTAAACATGCAATCCTACAACATCCACCTAAACTCCTTGTCACTCTTTCACTAATATCCAGGATCCACATTTTCATGAAAAAAGATCATCATCGCTTTTATCTTCAAAGTCTCCATCACTCAAGCATACATCACTATCATCATCGTCTGTTTCAAAGTCCCCACCATCATCGTGTAAATCGCCAAGCAGCTCATCTTCTTCAGGGATCACATGTAACTCGGGACCTAGCATCCTCAACACATAAACTATCAACTCCATTTTTACCCACTGCACCTTTCTTTTTGGTTGAGATGATAGGTAACTTTTCTCTTTTGGAATTCTCAACAATATTGTATTGTGTCAAATTAGTGGTGTGTATGTGTTGCTGTGTGGACTTTCTGTTTTTGGTAGGCATGTTGTTTTCTTTACTTGAAATGGTTAAGGAAGGTGTATAGTTTTGAGTGGGAGCTGCAATATGTAGGGATAAATAGGATGGATTGTTATTATCCTCTCTAAACTTAGGGTTACAATCACTATTGTTGACTACATTCTCATGTTGGACCCCCCTTGCCTAGTGTGTGATGACTCACCCACTCCACTCTTTTCATGGACCACATATAGGTAAAACCAACCATCCTTTTCTGGAGCTTGTAAAAACTCAACTATTTCCAAATCACTTTTGATCTCTTTTCTTCCACTGAACAAACTACAATCATGCTTCCTAAACCAAATTTGTCCAACATCTACATAACCCAGCTCAGTCTTAATCCAATGCACAAATTCAAAGTAACAAACCTCATCAACATTTGGATGCAAAGCAACCTCATAGCCACCACTATTATTTTCATATGGTTTTATTTTTCTTTGTGACAAACTTCCCACCATGATATAGTCTAATGTTGATTGCAGGAAGCATTTTTAACCAAGCACAATTGATATTTACCCTCCCATTGAACCTGATGCAAACAAAAATTCCAACAACCACTAGTTTAAGCCAATTTAATAATGGAAAAATTGACATGAATAATCCTAACTTTCACCAGTCTTCAAAAAATAATCCCAACTTTGAATTATTTTAAAATAATCCCAACTTTAGGGGGTACTTTCTCAAAATACTCAGAACCAAAAACGGATTATTGTAGGCAAGAAAAGTGATAGTTTGGTTTATTTTGAGAAGATCTCCTCAAAAGTTAGGATTATTATGGAATAATCCAAAGTTGGGATTATTTTAAGAAGACAGGTGAAAGTTGGGATTATTCATGTCAATTTTTCCTTTAATAATTAAATAATAATTAAGCCTTAATTCATTTTTTATTAGCAGAATTGCATCTGAAATCGTGTTTAATTGAAGTATAATATAGCAAAGTTCTTGTATTTTCTCAATTTAATTAATTAATATTTTAACCCCAAGAAAACGAATATTCCTTGCAAAGATTAGGGATCCATGAGGCCATGACATACCTTGCTTTTTGAATAATTTTGTAGTTGGCCCCCCCTCTTCTTCTACCTCCTGATGGAGCTTTATATTTCTCTATTTTAGCCATGACAGAGAATGACACAATTTACTTAGGGAAAGTAGTACAAAAAAACCAAAGGTAGAAAATTTAATAAAGGAAAGCAGTGAATTCTTAATGTCCTTAGTAGTTGCTCTTTCAATTGTGGCAGGCTTCATTCAATTTGCTCAATGCTCATAATTGATTTGCAGACCAACAATTTAATGGGGAAGGGGGCGGCGTAGTGAAGAAAGTGACGAGATGGTGAAGGAGAAGAGTGAGAAATGGAGGGAAAGTGGGTAAAAAAAATAAGGATATTAGGAATTTAAAGGTCACGTGACCTGCACATGGCAAGTCAATGCCGGAAAAGTTGGGTCAACATTGGAAAATAACTTAAGGTTTCATCTTGCAAAGAATTTTTTTTGGGTTTTTATGATGCCGCATTTTTTAAAAAGGTTTTTCCTTACAAAAACTTACATTTATAAGATTTTTTTTTGACAAAATTTCCTTTTTTTTTTTTTTTACTTTAACCATCTTATAAAGTTGTTTTTTTATCAACTAACTAACAACCTTATAAACACTTTCTTTTACATAATCACCTTATTATATGATTATTTACCCTAAAAAAAATATGATTATTTTTATTTTAAATTGCCATCATTTATTATATACTCTATTGAGTAAATCATCAATTTTTACGCAGAATATTCTAACGGGTGGTAATCTAAAACAAAAAGAAGTTATATAAGGTGTTTGTGTTTTTTTTTTTAAAAAGTGTTTCATAAGGTGGTTGTTTAGAAAAAGACGACTTTATGGTGGTTAGATTAAATTAATCCTTTTTCAATCATAGGATATAACTTTTGAGTTTATAATATGATTGGTTATATTTGATCCCTAATTTATTTAAGTTGTGGGTAACTTTTGAGTTTACAATATAATAGGTCATATTTGATCCCTAATGTATTTTAATTGTGCGTAAATCAAATCAAGTATCTGAAATTTTTCAGATAAGATATAATTAATTTAGATTTTAGATAAGAGAATGGGTAGACTAAACCTTTGAAATTAATTGCTATAAATTCCAAATTTAAAGTCTCAAAGTGCAATCTTAGTTGGGGTATCAAAGAATGGGTGGAGCAAACATAAACTAATACTTCTTCCGTTTAGAAATAGCACCGTTTTATGTTTTCAAGCTTGGCGATGCATGATTTTAAACATTAATATATTTAATTATCAATAAGTAAAAATTATAAAAAAAGTTGATAGTAGAAAAAACATACATTGAGATAAATCGAATAAAATCTCATATGACTATGTTTATTTTAAGATATAAATCACCAAAGACAATCAAAGGGTAAGATGTGAATAGTAAATGTTTCTGTCTAGAAAGTAGTCAAAGGAGTGATTGTTGCTTTGAGAGACCGAAATCCCGAGAGAGAGTTCAATCCCGAGAGTCTTGTCACTGGGAGATCCCGCAAAATACAGTCAAACTGGTCCGGGGGGTTTTCCGAGAACGCCCCTCCAACGCTCAAGTGAGTTGAGATTGAGGTAGAGAGAGAGTGTGAGTAAATATAGAGAGATGCTCTAGTTTTAGTAGGTGAGAATTGAATACATGTTCATTGATGAGAATGGTGTTATTTATACTATTGGGGATTCCCATACAGGTAACCCTAAGAGGGGACATCCCAGACCTTTTGGGAGAATTCTCCCCTTTTAAGGTAAAATGAACTTTGGCAGACCCTGAGTGGCTGGATTATCTCCATGATGGGCTTTGGTTGACTTTAGAAAGTGAGATTTATCCTTGGGACCTCAAACTAGGCCTAACTTGTGGGACCCACCTTCATATTTTCGATCTAGCTGGTGGGACCCATACGAGGGATACGGGGTGGTTCCAAACAATTAGCCCCACGCCAAAGGGTGGGGATATTTCTTGTAATCCCGAGCTTTTGGCGGAACCATGAAAGACCCGAGAGAACACCGAGAAGGTTGATTGTCCAAGGTGGCTCCGGACCAACTGTAACACCCCCAAAATCCATACACGTCTAAACTACGTTGCATCGACTTTGGGAGTGTTACCGCCACGGTGAAACGCAAGGCATAATAAAATCAAAACGTTAACAACTCCTTATTAAGAAAACTACATTGCAGCGGAAATAAAACGTTTATTTTAAACTACAACTCGGGAATCACCATGGACCCCTTTTATTCAAACCATTAACTACGAATACTAATTATTCTATAAGTTCAACAAAAACACTTAAGAGTTTATAAACCAGAAATTATCCCCCGTATGCCAAACTCATGCAGCATCACCAGCATACCTAATCTGTTCCCCCATCGAAATATCAATGGTTCATCACAGGTCAACAAATATCACAAATAACAAACAATCAGCTATGCTGAGTACGTACATAATCAGTTAAATTATACATCAAACATAAACAGAATAATAACAATCATTCCTAGACATGATACTACAAGAATACTACAAATCATTTTTATAGTTTAATTGGCATCGAACGGGCACCGTCATCTTTCTAGAATCACACGGGCTACTTAATCCTTAATAGACAACTTAGGGTCCGTTCTGTTCAACTTATTTTAACTTATATAAGATTTTATAAGAAAATATAAGATAAGATAAGATAAGATAAGATAAGATAAGATCAGATAAGATAAGATCAGATCAGATCAGACAAGATAAGATAAGATAAATAAGATGTTAGACACACACAATAAACTATCTTATAAGATCAGATAAGATAAGATAAGATCAGATAATATTTTATAAGATCTTATAAGATAAGATAAGATAAGATAAGATAAGATAAGACCAAGTTGAACAGAACGGACCCTGGCCTTAGTCTATTAGATGGAATGTAAATACGGTTTCGTTTGGTTCCACATCCATCACCTTAGTATGCATACCCCCAAGATCGTACGGAACCTTCCGCCTACTTGAGTTATCAAAATTTATAAGGACACTACTGTCGTCACAGTAGGCCTGCGTAGGAGTGTAGAGCAAGTCTCACACTCCCCCCATTGTTCATCACTTGTAGGGAGTCCAACTACAAGTTTATTGCCAAAATCTTTTCTTAGTATTGTCCATTCATACCACATTAAACATGTAATCATTTAACATTCCTTCTTAGATACAATACTCAAATCTTTACTTCTTGTAACATCCTTGTTACACCATAGATCAAAGAATACAAATCCAATAATCATGCTTATGATACGATAGAATTTCACATAACCATGCTACATATCGATTTTCAATCACAATCATGTTACCAAACAATCTCAGCAATCACCATTATTCCCTATCATGGTTCTAGGTTCCAAATAGAATAAATCACAACCTAACATGATACTAGTAATTGCAACTGAACTGGTACGCGTACGTAACTTGTAACGGAGAATCTTTGCTGATTACTTAAAACATTCCGCTTATGAAATTGGGACCTAATCGAATGATAAAAGAATTTCAGTGCTAAGTCCTTGATATTATTAAAATAAAAAATCAGCTTATCTAACTATGTAAAACATTGAGGTTCGAATAATAAAATAGTTGTTCTTGTTGTTTAAACTTTCCCTTCATAAATTTTATTGAAACTCACATATTTAGGAACTAATAATAAGTTGTAAGTCTGATTTCTTTTAACTTATATATTATACTTATTCATAACAACAAAACTTAAACAACTATATATAAGTATTATAAAAATCAGAGTTAGGAATTAATGTAATCATAGGAACTTCTAATACAATTGTAATCTGATTTCTTTTAACTTTTACCATACTTTATTTATAATACAAACTTAATCCAAGATATATAAGAATTACAAAATCAGATTTTACAATTAGTTTAAAGTATAAAAGGAAGAGAATGACCACCGGACGACCACCACACAGCACCACAACACCGGCGAGTCACGCTTCGCTCGACCCACACTCGCACAGCACCGCACGCCAGCCTCGCACACACAACAACTTGGTTCGACAACGACGACTACTCGCACTGCCTCGCACACACACTCGAGTCACTCGCACCAACCACACGCACACACCGACGCACAATACGCACCGCACTTCGCACGCCCAGCACCGCACTTCGCACACCTCGCAGCACTCGCCGACCCGCACAACACCGCACACACCCTCGAGGCCTCGCACGACCCACGACTCGCACGCACACTCGAAGCCTCGCACCTCCGCCCTCACGACTCACGCACAACACAACACTCGCACACTCTCGAAGGCCTCGCACAGCACACCAGCCTTGTACAGCACAGAGGGGAGAAGACGTGGAGGAGAAGGAAGAAGTGCAGGGGAGAAGAAAGAGAAGTGGCGAGGGAGAAGAAAGAAAAGGGGAGAGAGAAAATTCTGTGGGGGAGGAAAACGGCTGATTGAAATAAAAATAGGGTTTTGTTTTTTTTGTTTTTTTTTATATAGCATGTGAAGCCTAGGTTTAATAGGATTTGTTTCCAACTCACATTCTTATTTCTTTTTTTATTTATTTGGAAAGCAAAACAAAACCGAATTATAATATTATTATAAAAATACTTTCAACTTTATTCTTTATATTTTCTTATTTATAAAAGAATAACTCCCAAAAATACGGAGTATTACAGGCTTCCCCCCTTAAAGGAAGTTTCGTCCCGAAACTTTGAGGTAGCCAGACTTAACGACGATCTTTTGCACTTCTAAGTCTCAATATTCCACAAGCGTTTTCTAGTTTTCGCAAATCATATAAGCGATAAATACACATAAATAACATACTTTAGCAAACTTTAGCAAATTTTAGGGTGGAAGCGCGAAATTCTATCTCATTCTCCCCCCCTTAAAAGAAAAATTACGTCCCCGTAACTCACCTACCCCTTGAAAGAGCTCCGGGTACTTTATGCAATCGAATAACATGTTTAAAACTTTGCATACAATTAGTTCTCCCTAAGTGTCTGTAAAATAAGCCTCAAATGTCCCTCATGTTCTTCCTTGCTCCTTGAATAGATCAATATATCGTCTATGAACACGACTACGAATTTATCGAGGTAGGGTCGAAAAATCTTATTCCGAAAATGACGTCAAGGTTCGATAAGTTAAACTCTATTAGATCGAAAGGAAAGAAGCCATCCCTTATTTTCAGTGATACATTAAGAATTTCTTAGAGCAATTAACAGTATCCCCAGACGGAATAACTATAGGCATAGAAATTGACTCGGACTTAACCAGTTCTAGAGTTCTAACAGTTGTATGGGCAATAAAAGAAAATGATGCTCCAGAATCGAACAATACTTTAACAGGAATTGAGTTGATAGAGAAAGTACTCGTGACAACATCTCTACGAGCCTCCTCTTTGCTAACTGTCATCATATACAGCTTCCCTGTGCCCTTATTATCATTGTTGTTGGTCACATGGTTCCCATTTGGTGCCTGATTATTTGCATTGGTTGATGGTTTGGAGTAATTAGAGTTCCCTGACCCATTGAATGCATTTCCACCATTCCCATTCCCATTCATAGGCTTGTCTCCATAGTTCCTTTTTCCTTGACCATTGGGGTTAACCTTATTCTTCGAATAGCATTCGTACGCTCTATGCCACATTTTCCCACATTCATGACACTCCACCTTATTACCCTCGCAATCCCTCCCAGGATGGTTGTTTGGGCACTTCTTACACCTGTACACACGCTCGGAGTCCGCGGTTGTTGGTGTTATTGTTGTGGGTTATTGTTATCGTCGTTGGGTCCCTTACTAAAGTTTCTTTGGGAGGTTTGGTTGTTCTGGTTCCCGTGGTGTTTCTTTTCAAATTTCTGAACCTCGGGGTTTGGATTCTCCTTTCGCTTCTCACCTTGTTTACCTCCTTCCTCTCGTTTCCTTATTGCATATAGGTGGGCAGCTTTGCCAAAAACATGGTCCAACGAGGTGAAAGTATCTCCCCCCAGTCTCCCTTGTAGGTCAAGGGTGAGCCCTAATTCAAAACGTGAGGCTTTAGCTTCCTCGTAGGGGCAATTTCAGGAGCAAATCTCATCAGTTCTATGTACTTGCGGTAATATTCCTCAACAGACAGGTTCCCTTGCTCTAGCATCATAAACTCTTGAGCTTTATGCTTTTTGAGGTATGGTGGGTAATACTTATCCCTCAGAGCTTTCTTAAAAGTTTCCCACCCAAAGTCAGGCTGTTTTAGGAGGTTGTCCTTAGCTTGAGTCCACCAAAAGTGGGCATCCCCCTGTAGGTAATAGCTTGCTAAGGGCACAGTCTTGTCATCTGGACAGGAGAGGGTAAAGAAAAGTTTATCAAACTCCCCAACCCAGTTTTCCAAATCTTCGGGTCCCCCTTTCCCATTCAGTGTTGGTGGGTTCCTACGGGCAACCTTTTCAGACAAGTCTCCATCCCGGTTATGTCCTTTGGCTAAGTTAGCTGTGATCTGCAACGGATCACGAATCGATTGTTCGACATTCAGAGAGGGATCAGGCGTACCGCCCTGACGAACCATTCTGCGCAGAAAAATGACACAACGGCTGTTTCAGCGACATGCACATAGTCGTTTATTTACTTAACTACTACACATTGGCACGTTCATATAACACATTTTTATTGCGAACAATCATTAAGTCTCTATTGACTTGCAATATAAATATCTCAAATAAGACGTTACTTCAAATTAAAGAATAAAAATATTGTATTATTATTAAAAAGGGTAAAATTTATTGTTTCTAAGGAAAACATAATATGAATAAATAAAGGAATAAAAAGAATGCTAATTTGCTACTTGGCATGCAAGCCTTATTAAAACTGAAATAAACGAATAAAATAATATTATAATCCTAATTATATATTCAAAAGAAACTAGGGACTATAATGGTGAGCTTCGTCATTTGAGTTAGGATTTTCTATTCCTTCTTCCATGTCAGCTTCGTCCTCAAAAGGCTCGTCATCCTCTATAGGTTCATCTTCCTCCAGGGGTTCTTCCTCTTCTTCAAAGGGTTCTTCTTCTTCTTGGTCATTTTCCTCAATTGGATCCCTTTCAGCAGGCTCATTTTCATTAGGATCTCCCTCTTCCTCATTTTCTACGTCAAGTATAGGTTCAACATCATCTTCCCCAATCACTGTGATGAATGTCCTATTATTCCCCTCATCATCGGAAATGTAGGTAACAATTCTCAGGTTTGACGCGATGTGGTAGTCCTCGGGTATGAACTCATCCTCAAAAGTTTGGTACCTAGCCCTTTTTGCAGCTCTAGGTGACGTTTGTGGCTCAGATTTAACTCTAGGGTTCTCAGAATTCACATTAGTTCCCGAGCTTTCCCCCACATGATAGGTTCCTCTAACTAGAGGTGATGAGGTAGAGGGCTCCCAACTTCTTTTCTCACGAATTCTCCATTCATTTTCACAGTATTTAAGATCAGTAATGAAATGCCCTACAGTAGGAAGGTATTGGCTCCAGTAGGTGTGTTTGGTTGCATTAAAAGCTCCATTTTCTGACCATATATCCCCATATCTATGGTGTAGGAAAAGGTAGGGTTCCTCCTTAGGGACGTACTGCAGCATAAAATATATTTTCTCCATTTCAGTCCTTAGTTTAGTATCTCCCTGTAAGGTCCTATACTCCATAGCAGCTTTCATCTTATAGGCCCAGATGTCCCAATCTTCCGCTATTCGGTGTTTCATCAAGTATTCCTTAGGACCTATGTCGTAAACCATATGTGAAATTAAAGAAAGAAAATAGTCTAAGTTTTTGTGACGTAAAGGTTTTTAAGTATATATATTATATATAAACACATATAAGAGGTAACACAATTATTTTCAATTTTAGAGCTCCTTAAAGAGGTTCAAAATGTTTACTACAATTAGATGGTTCTTTCCTAAAATATTCGAAATAAGGTTTTACTTCAATACCTTTTTGAAACATCTTGGGAATATTATATTAATTCGAAATTTTAGGGAATAAAATATTTCAATATCTAACTTAGTGCTTCTATAAAATATCACTATCAATGCACCTATCCTTGTACATCCTTCTAATCTATTCATACTTCGAAGATTTCAAAGAATCTTTCACCGATTCAATCAAGCAAACCACACCACATTTCATATAATCAGAACATCTGATTCATTCCACAGTATTTGCATACTTTCTATAAACATATCAGACAAGTAAGGCAAGAAACGCATTACAAATAAAATCATTCCTATGATTTAATGCACGCAAAAGTAATCTATATGCTCTTATCCCATACTACCCATTTTAAAAATCTTTTGAAATATCCTTGAGAATAGGAACTTTTGGCTCTGATGACCAGTTTTGTAACACCCCCAAAATCCATACACGTCTAAACTACGTTGCATCGACTTTGGGAGTGTTACCGCCGCGGTGAAACGCAAGGCATAATAAAATCAAAACGTTAACACACTAGTAGAATAAATGCTTATTGCTGCGGTCATAAAGTGGCATATTGCGGCGGTTTTGACCTCGCAGCAATTAAGGGCGCAGCAATAGGTAATTAACCTATTGCTGCGGTTTTTGACCGCAGTAATAGCTTTGCCTATTGCTGCGGTTCCTAGACAAAACCGCAGCAATATGTTTATTTTTTATTAAAAAAAATTAAAGCCTATTGCTGCGGTTTTGGGTAAAAACAGCAGCAATAGGTACCACAGCTCAAAAAAAAAAAAAAAATTCGATATTTGTATACAATGAGAGAGTGCCAAAAAAAACCAAAAAAACACAAACTTACACTCATATATTATATAGAACCATATTCTTACACTCAATATCGCATTTACGCATCAGATCTATTTCTATTGAAATTAGTTTATCTAATTGCATTCTTAACAATTCAACTGAAGATATCTCTCACGAAAAAGCAAATCAACATACACAAACCGACAGAAGAACATACAAAATCAACCCTTGATAAAAAAAAGTAGACATAAAACTAACAAAAAAAATGCAGAAATAAAAAAATACAAAAAAAGGAGAGAGAAAAACAGACTTGGGAATTTGTATAGTTTGACACTAACCTAAAAAAAAATCAGATATACTCCACCCCAAAAAAGACGAAAAAAAAAACAACAAAAACATGACCACGACCACCGCTCTGATAACGAAAAAATATATCTACAAACAGATCTAAAAAAACGAAAGGAAAAACGAAAAAAAAACTCGAAAAAAAAAGGAAAAGAAAAACGCAAAGAAAAACGAAAAAAAAGGGCAAAGAAAAACGAAAAACCAAAAACCAAAAAAAAAAGGAAAAGAAAAACGAAAATAAAAACGCAAAGAAAAACGAAAAAAAAGGAAAAGAAAAACGAAAAACGAAAAAAAAAGGAAAAGAAAAACGAAAAAAAAATCAGATCTACAACGAAAAACGAAGTAGTCGCGTTCGAATTTCGATGACCACCGCAGTCGCCATGGATCGAGACGTTGATAAGTCCGGCGAGCAGTTGAAGACGAGGTGCGAAGGACGTGCGAGATCTGGCTAAGAACAGAGGCAGCGGTGAGGGCGACGAGCTCCGGCGAGGGCGACGAGCTCCGAACAGGGAGACCGAGAAAACAAAAGAATGGGGGAGAGAGAGAGTGAGGAGACCGAACAGGGAGACCGATGGGGAGAGAGAGAGTGAGCAGAGAGAGGAGATCAGGAGAGTGAGGAGGAGAGGAGAGGAGAGAGAGGGGAAAGTAAGAAAAACGGCTGAGTTGTTAAAAGGAACATAACCCTAATAATTGGGCCGCGCCTTTTTTTATATATTTAAAACAGCCTATTGCTGCGGTTTTTTACAGGAAACGCAACAATAGGTTCAAATATTAATAAAAAATTAATATTTTAATATATTGCTGCGGTTCTGGCTAGAAACCGCAGCAATAGAGCTGGTCAAAAAGTCAATTTAAGTTTGAATATTTTCCCGTTGAAATATATTGCTGCGGTTTTCGGCCGAAACCGCAGCAATAGGTCTATTTTATATTTTACCTTTTTTTCACGTGGTTTATTGCTGCGTATGGGTAAAACCGCAGCAATATCACCGCAGCAATAAGCAATTATTCTACTAGTGACAACTCCTTATTAAGAAAACTACATTGCATCGGAAATAAAACGTTTATTTTAAACTACAACTCGGGAATCACCATGGACCCCTTTTATTCAAACCATTAACTACGAATACTAATTATTCTATAAGTTCAACAAAAACACTTAAGAGTTTATAAACCATAAATTATCCCCCGTATGCTAAACTCATGCAGCATCACCAGCATACCTAATCTGTTCCCCATCGAAATATCAATGGTTCATCACAGGTCAACAAACATCACAAATAACAAACAATCAGCTATGCTGAGTACGTACATAATTAGTTAAATTATACATCAAACATAAACAGAATAATAACAATCATTCCTAGACATGATACTACAAGAATACTACAAATCATTTTTATAATTTAATTGGCATCGAACGGGCACCGTCATCTTTCTAGAATCACACGGGCTACTTAATCCTTAATAGACAACTTAGTCTATTAGATGGAATGTAAATACGGTTTCGTTTGGTTCCACATCCATCACCTTAGTATGCATACCCCCAAGATCGTACGGAACCTTCCGCCTACTTGAGTTATCAAAATTTATAAGGACACTACTGTCGTCACAGTAGGCCTGCGTAGGAGTGTAGAGCAAGTCCCACACTCCCCCCATTGTTCATCACTTGTAGGGAGTCCAACTACAAGTTTATTGCCAAAATCTTTTCTTAGTATTGTCCATTCATACCACATTAAACATGTAATCATTTAACATTCCTTCTTAGATACAATACTCAAATCTTTACTTCTTGTAACATCCTTGTTACACCATAGATCAAAGAATACAAATCCAATAATCATGCTTATGATACGATAGAATTTCACATAACCATGCTACATATCGATTTTCAATCACAATCATGTTACCAAACAATCTCAGCAATCACCATTGTTCCCTATCATGGTTCTAGGTTCCAAATAGAATAAATCACAACCTAACATGATACTAGTAATTGCAACTGAACTGGTACGCGTACGTACCTTGTAACGGAGAATCTTTGCTGATTACTTAAAACATTCCGCTTATGAAATTGGGACCTAATCGAATGATAAAAGAATTTCAGTGCTAAGTCCTTGATATTATTAAAATAAAAAATCAGCTTATCTAACTATGTAAAACATTGAGGTTCGAATAATAAAATAGTTGTTCTTGTTGTTTAAACTTTCCCTTCATAAATTTTATTGAAACTCACATATTTAGGAACTAATAATAAGTTGTAAGTCTGATTTCTTTTAACTTATATATTATACTTATTCATAACAACAAAACTTAAACAACTATATATAAGTATTATAAAAATCAGAGTTAGGAATTAATGTAATCATAGGAACTTCTAATACAATTGTAAATCTGATTTCTTTTAACTTTTACCATACTTTATTTATAATACAAACTTAATCCAAGATATATAAGAATTACAAAATCAGATTTTACAATTAGTTTAAAGTATAAAAGGAAGAGAATGACCACCGAACGACCACCACACAACACCAAAACACCGGCGAGTCACGCTTCGCTCGACCCACACTCGCACAGCACCGCACGCACAACAACTTGGCTCGACAGCGACGACTACTCGCACTGCCTCGTACACACACTCGAGTCACTCGCACCAACCACACGCACACACCGACGCACAATACGCACCGCACTTCGCACGCCCAGCACCGCACTTCGCACACCTCGCAGCACTCGCCGACCCGCACAACACCGCACACACCCTCGAGGCCTCGCACGACCCACGACTCGCACGCACACTCGAAGCCTCGCACCTCCGCACTCACGACTCACGCACAACACAACACTCACACACTTTTGAAGGCCTCGCACAGCACACCAGCCTTGTACAGCACAGAGGGGAGAAGGCGTGGAGGAGAAGGAAGAAGTGCAGGGGAGAAGAAAGAGAAGTGGCGAGGGAGAAGAAAGAAAAGGGGAGAGAGAAAATTATGTGGGGGAGGAAAACGGCTGATTGAAATAAAAATAGGGTTTTGTTTCTTTTTTTTTATATAGCATGTGAAATCTAGGTTTAATAGGATTTGTTTCCAACTCACATTCTTATTTCTTATTTTATTTATTTGGAAAGCAAAACAAAACCGAATTATAATATAATTATAAAAATACTTTTAACTTTATTCTTTATATTTTCTTATTTATAAAAGAATAACTCCCAAAAAATACGGAGTATTACACCAACTGATGCCCGAGGAACACAATTCCGAGCAGATGGAGTGTCTCTGACTCGACTCGGGGAAAGGGCCAATAAGCCTCAAATTGTCCGAGGTAGTGAGATATAGGAGTAAGATCGGGAACGAGCGACTCTAGGAGCTTCACACAACATTGAGTAATAGGTGGTTCTCTCCAATCCCGAGTAGGTGGAGCACCTTTAATCTGACTCGGGGGAGGGGCTATTGAGCCCCAACTCGACCGAGGAAGTGACGTGTAGGAGGAGAGTCGGGGGCGAGTGCCTCCTGTTGCTCTGTACTTGGCGTTTTTGGCTAAGCATTAGGTGGCTCCCTCCAATCCCGAGTGGGTGGAGCACCTTTGATTCGACTCGAGGAGGGGCTAATGAGCCCCAACTCGACCGAGGAAGTGGGATATAGGAGGAGATTTGGAGGCGAGTGACTCCCGATACTTAGTAATTAACGTTTTTGGCTAAGCATTAGGTGGCTCCCTCCAATCCCGAGTGGGTGGAGCACCTTTGATTCGACTCAGTGGAGGCGCTAATGAGCCCCAACTCGATCGAGGAAGTGAGATATAGGAGGAGACTCGGGGCGAGTGACTCCGATGCTCTGTACTTAGTGTTTTTGGCTAAGTATTAAGTGGCTCCCTCTAATTCCGAGTGGGTGGAGCACCTTTAATCTGACTTGGGGGAGGGGCTAATGAAATCGGCCAAATCTGATGCAATTATTTCTTAACAGAGAAAGTACAATCGAGAAGATTGACATGAAGATATCCTAGAAAAGCTACTTTGGACTATGTACAACTATTATGGGGAAAAAGACTGGTTATTTATTGACCAACCTTTTGTCCTTTTTTGATCCAAGAAGGAAAAATATGTGGGATAGATACTAAATGTGCAACGCCTCTTCATGAATCGTTAATCTTTGTAGCAACTCATATATCCTAACTGTAAAAAAAAAAATTGATCCTACATGAAAGCCATTTTATGGAAATACTTTTTAGCCAACACCAAAGCGAAAAGTTCTTTTCTTTCTAACACCATATTAGAAAATCATTCATTATATTCACAACAAAAATCGAATCGACACACAAAAAACAGTAGTTATATTCTTCTCATAGAAAATATAATCAGCTGGAACATTTCAATGCACTCCTACAAATATACCAGTGTGGCTCAAGACAACAACACACAAACCAGTGTCATTGCCTTTAGACTGTACTCCAGGTTCCATACAAAGAGAAAAATTTTAAAACAATAAAAAAAGCTGAAAATGATACACATATACCTTATATCCTACCATGCAACTTTTTTTTTTCTTGAGCAGGATCAGTGCTGAAAATATGACCCAAACTCAATTTCATAATTACAGAGGCCTTGTATAGTTTTGGTGTGACAATTGACAAACCTCAAATTCATTATAACTACTAGCTTAACCTTGTGCTGTTCCTCCTAGTCCACCATTTCTTTTTAACTTTTCACCCACCCTTTCTTCATTATCAAGTTTATTCAAAATAACTTTAGTTTCACGCAATCTCGTACCATAATCCTTCTTCCACGTTTCGAACATCTGTTTTAGCCTTCGCAGTTCTCTGTCTGGGTTCAGAGAAGCATCCACCTGACCCGACTTCACTTCCACCAAGAACTTGGCATCATCCCCAAATACTTGTTTTCTCTGCTCAAACTCCTCAGCCATTCGACTAATCACACTCAAACTAGCACTCATAGGTCTCACCCCATTGCTTTCATGACTTCTTAGGGTGATATTACCTCCGGTATCACCGCTGTATTCTCTCTCTTCACTTGCATTAACTGATGCATCAGAATTTCTAGCAGAATCATCCACTGCTAAGCTTTTCTTTGCGATAGAAAGACTCGATTGCAGAGACCTCATTTGTTTCTGCCAAACTTCTTCCATAGACTTCATCTTCAACTCGTACTCGGACCAACGGTTTTCATACTGTCGGAGCCGCTGATGGAGGATTTCATTCTCCTCTTCCTTTTCTCGAAGGGCGGCTTCAGCCTTTAATACGCGCCGCTGCAACTCTGCAAGGTATGAGGCCTTCACCAGAACTTCCTCCGACTCCTTGCCCTGTTTGAAATAATTAAGAAATGCATTAATGGCTATAATCCTTTCAAGTAAAATATAATTAATATTTAGATAATGTATCACAATTTTGGGAAGTGAGTTCATGCAAAACATACTATCAAATCAAATACGTGTTCAAACTCCAAAAATTTATGGATTCTTGTCATATGATCCCTCCATTCTTACATGTACTTCCTGGTTTGACACTTTGCCTAGCACGGGTGCCGAAGTAGGAGGACTTTATAAAAGGAGAAGAAAAGTATCCAAAGGCACATGGGAGATTGGTGATGTGGGGTCTAATCGTTAGCAAGAGCAGAAATTCTATAGATATCTAAATTTTAGACATCTAGATCCAAAATATAGGGCAGTGGTCAGCCAGCTTCAATCGAATTTACAAAGATGCCTCCAACACTCATGTTACAAATATTTAGATATCTAGCCATTCCACAAGAGAATACTGGGTTGATGGAACTCATAAATGGATAAATGTGGGGTCAAAGTGAGAGTATTAAGGGAATAGAAGAGGTGGGCTAGAGCAAGTAAAAAGGGGGGGGAAGGTAGAAACAACAATTTGTTAATAGATATCCAAATGAAGGAGTACATATTAGGAATTAGTTAAGAATATATAAGCTCCCTTTCAAGTTAGGATGATGTACAAATTAGACGGCTTTCATGGCCATCACAGAGCATATGATTCCATTAGAGGAAGTTTCAATGTAACAAATCATAAATAGACAAATCAAAACAAGTCAGTGGAATGTAACAAATCAAAAGAAAATGAATATTAAGAAGATATAATAGAGTAATAGATAGACCAATTGGATGAGTTACAGAAGTTATAAAAAGAAGAGTCAATGCTTACCGTTTTCTCTCCCAAATTAAGCAGCAAGCCAATATTTCCAGAGCATTTTCTAACTAGCCAACCACGAATAACTGCAACAGATTTCAGCCAAAAAGGACACAAAGCAAAAGCTTTAAAAGTTCAGATAGTTTGGAAAAGCATGATTCATGAGTAGCAGTTGGACAAATAGATAAATCACCATTTCTGTCTTTTCAGAAACAGAACAATGACCAGCAATGAGAGTAAAATAGACGATGGAGGCTGAACTACATTTATCATACCATTCTCCTTAGCCATCCCTTCCCCAACCCAAAGGCAATTAACCCCACTGTAAGGTCTACTTAATACTAGAAGTCTGTAATCTAATAACGTTACCACAAGCAGAACCAAGAAGATTTGACATTACCTGATTGCATCACTATTGTTGCATTAGTAGATTCCAAGAATTGTTTTCTTTTCATCCGACCCTTTATCTGTTTCTGTATGGTTATAGCAGCTCTCTGTCTCAACAGCAAGACAGCAAATTCCTTTCTGGTCTTTTCACCACGAATGACTGCCAAAACAATTTTCAAAGCTTCAATATTTTACAGTACGGTGATATAGTCTCATTGCCTCATTCTTATCTGCTTAGAAAAAAACTAGTGAACTCATGAATATTATATACGATTTCATGCTGATGCGGATAATTGTCAAGAAAGCGAATCAAAATATCAAAGAAAAGGTCCAAGAAGGAGAAACTTTACATGACTGAAGTGTGCAAATTCCTTTTCTAGTTTCTTTTACAAAGCCCCGAGCTATATAGCCTCTGAAACAGCTTTGAACACGCAGAATGCCATGAAATGTACGATTTCTTGTGTCTTCAAGCACTCCAATCTGCGCATAAGATATACTCCCCCGTAAATATGGAAAACTATCACCAACATGTTTTTAAAAAAGGAGGTAAAATTGTCACATATTTTTTGTAAAACTACTTATAAAAATACCAGGCAAACAAATACCATATCTATCCAAAGACCTTCCTTTTCCAACCTACAGAAGAAAACGTAGAGAGAAGTTCTCTAGAACCTTAAGCTTCTTGTCATGTCTTGTAGTCATAGCAAACAATTTATTATTTATATCTATCTAAAACAACCCTGAAATTTTGTGGAGGAACAAGCACTAAATTTCAACTTTGAGAAACTTCTAATCGACCAACAACAGGAACATCCATCAAATGTTCATATTGAACAACACCTCTCTCGGTTGCAAAGACAACTTGAAGGTTCACAAGATTTTGGCTAAAATTTCAGGGAAAGTATGCTAGAACACTATGGCTTATCTAAGGTAATAGGAAGTAAGGAATACTAGGTTTTATCATGAAAACATTAAAGCCAATAGAAATAAGTAATCACTTTTTCTGTATCAAAAATGAATTAGGATTTTGGGTTACGAACCACTTAGAAAATCAAACAATTCTTTGACAGAAAAATAGTAATCGCTTCACATCTACCCAGATAGACGCAGTAACATCTCTTGCATACAACCTATTCTATCTGAGAGGACGATAACACCCTCCTAACTAGCTCAGTCTCCCACCAAGAAATAAAGAAGGGTTTTTTTGACATCTCACCCTATCGATATCCTGGTTCTCATTCAAGACATATTGGCCTATTATCAGTTTGGACACTTACAAAAATATTAGTCTCCTTTCAATTTGGAAACCCGCTGAAACAAATCAACCATGAGTCTATGACATCCATTCCTAAATTGAACAATTCTCAAGACCGAATCAATTCCAATCACCAACCTACTAGCCTTTGTAATACTACCTCTGTTTACTTTTAGTTGCAACAAATGCCTGTTTGCACAAATATTAAGGAAAGAGGAGAGAGAGTAAGATTTGACCCAATTGCCCATACTTTTTGCAAGTGGGGTAGGTAAAGTGAGGATAAAATGGTCAAATTGCCCCAAAACCTTTACCAAGAAAAGAAATGTTGCATCTAAATAAAAACACCTATAAATGGAAATTGTTGCAACTAAAAAAAACAGAGGAAGTACTAGTTATAAAGCAGTTGACTAAGACATAGTCAATAGACTGCGACCATTACTCAAAAAGTCTATTGGACCCTATCAAGATGCTTTTGTACTTAATAGGACAATACAAGACAACATTCTCCTAGTTCACGAGGTCCTGAATATGCTATGTCTAGAATAAGACAAGCTACTTCCTGCGAAAATTAGATATGGAAAATGTATCTAGAATCGTACGGGATTATTTATGGTGTGCCTATGTACGATCGGCTTTAATGAAAAATAGGTCAATTTTAATGGATCAAAGCATGAGTGACAACAATCTCCTAAACTCAACTAATAAATAATGAAGAAGCATTAATGTTTTGGCCCACTAGAGGGCTTCAGTAACAGGATCCTTTGTCTCTCTTTCTTTGCAGTATTTGCACAAAGATCCTTGTTATAACCTGTTTTCTCCAAGCCTCTACCTTCCTTTACCACAACCTAAAGACTTCCCTAGATCAATTTTTCAACTAGAAATTTCCACAAGTTTTCTTTTGGGCTTGGGAAAACAAAGTTTGGCGGCCTATGAGTTATGACCCCAATTCCTTTCTTAGGATGCTATCTACTAGTTCACGCAAGTTTAGACAAGTTCATATAAGGGCCAACAAGTTCATACAAGTATAAGTTCAATTCACAAGTAAGAATAAGTTCAGGACTTCAGGTAAATTGAGGAGTTTTCATCCTCTAGGTGAATAGAGCATACTCTAACTCAAAATCTAGTACTCCATTCATCTACTATTACTAGCTTGCTTTTAAAGTTTGAAAATGTATAAGCAAATATCATTCATCATGATCACAAGATGCCTTCCAGTTTCTTTCATATCAACCCAATTACAATCTAAAATTGTGAGATCTACATATTCTTCTAAACAACATTAGGTACTTGACAGATTAAGGAGCATCTAAACAAGAAAATTGGACCAAAAATATTGGACATAAGGAGTAATAATAGTGGTTATAATAATTAAACAAAATAAATAAAGGCAAATCAAAAGATAATCTTGCCTGTCCTGTTCGGAAGAACAGTTTTGTGTAACCAACTTGATACATATCAGGTAGGATATTGAACTGATGAAGAATAGCAACTGAAACACTCAATGGATCTTGAGACGCGACGCTATCCAGAAGAAGAAATCCATACCTAATTTAACAAAATCAAAATTAGAAACACTGAGAATGATATGGACATATATCAGGAGCTATTACATGATGATTGGAGACAACAACAGCAAGTGGTCCATACCTTCTCGCAAATTTCTGGTGCGTCATTCTAGTAGGAAAGCCTGACCTCGAAATTCTAACTACTTCAAGAACACCACAGCATCTGAGTTGTTGCAGTACAAGTCCTTGTTCATAAATACCAGGGAGACTGCAAGTTGTTTGGCTTAATGCATCGGATGAAATGGGGTGTTGTGTTTTCCAGACGTTGCATTAGCTGGAATAGTTGACCCTAAATACACAATTTATGCAAGTAGAATGATTAGCAGTTGAAGAGAAGCTTACACTTGCAGTTCTTTTGATTTCCTCAACCCGCCAAAAAAAATTTGAATGAGATTTGAGATTCCAGGTTATTAATAATAACCAAGCATCTCTCTCTTTTTCTTCTTCACAAATTAACATTGTTTGAGGTGCAACCGCACAAGAGCTTAAGTAAAGCAATAAACAAACAGCAAACCACTTATTGCTTGAATGGTTTGATACTGCAACCAGATTACCAACCTTCACACCAATACATTAATTATAAAGCAAACGGCAGGACATATACCTTAAATTTTGTGGCAACACTCAACTTTTGTGAATCAGCTCCCCCAGACTTGAACAAGGGACCAACAACAGGTTTTTCCGACTGTACCAGCATACTTGAAGCAAATTTCTGAGGAAGGAAAGTCTCACAAGAAGACAAAAAGCTGAACAGAGCCTAAATGCATCAGGTCTCTGTTCTTCTCCAAAAAACCCTGTTGTGTCATACATGACCTGAAACAAGTAGCAGTGTCCCAACATAAAAATTATTTAACATATCAGCAGAAGGTTTACAAGTTATGACCTTCGATTCATCACTTTTATTCTTCAAATATTGGAGGAAATATATTCCTCATCAATATGAAAGAAATGAGTTGGCTTATCACAAACTTGATGACCAAAATCATGAACAACTAGTATATGATGATGACAAAAGCACTACTTTTCTACATTCGTCATCTCCAACATACTTTCTCAATTGATCAAAGAAAGCACATGAGACTACAAGATGCCAATGGTCATTACCTCTCCGGCATAATGAGCCACTGTAAAAGCTTTCTCACGCTCTCCTTTGAAACATGAGTTGGACTTCAAATGCTGCTTCAGCTTATTAGCAAAACTTAGGTCTGTGCCATTTGGAAAAGTAGACTCCTCATCAAGCAAGGACAGCAACCCAAGTGGTTTCTGCAAAATGAAAGGAGTCAACTGCCACTATGCCAGTATATTTATGCAGCATATATAATTTGGAATCATATTTTGCTAATGGTGGTCAATTATGGCTCTGTTCTCCTCACCTTATTTTCACTTATTTTAAGAATAATAAGTTGAGTTGAGGGATAATATATTTAAAATACGTTAAATTCAGGGCCATTAAGTTCAGAGCCAATAAGGGCTATCCTTTACAACTATAAAGTTCTAATAAGTTAAGCTCATGGCCAATAAGTTCAGATAACTTCAAGGCTAATAAGTTCATTCAAAATCAAGCTACGTGAAATTCAGATGAAGAGGACGCACCCTAAGTCATCAAACCACATGACAGAAATCCAATATTACCTTTTCAAAAAAGATTGAGACAAGCTTGGTTGTCTTCAAATTCAACTTTTGTCCAATCAATTCCATCCTGGATGTATTCCTGACCAAAAATAAAGAAGATCTCATATATATGTTTGGAAATTTTCAAATGCTGTGTAAAGGGTACATCAAATCTGTTGTCAGTCTGATATTGACACTACTATCCTCGTCATCATTGAAAATAAAGGAAGAATTATGTACGAGGATGTCGAAGCAAGCCAAAATCAACCAATCCATGAACCCACTATAAGTGGTGGCTCATTGATCTTTCACAAGTAAACAACCAGAAAAATAAGTATCCAAGTACAAAACTCCAAGCAAGTATTATAGCTGGAAAACTTTCCAAAACAATCAGCAGTTTAGCAGCACACATGGGCATGTTATACATCTTCAATTCTATAAGGATGCGCTATAGTATCAGATATTGAAATTTCAAACTTTCCTAACAAACTCACCTCCTGCTCTAATTTGAATAAATGACGATTGAAGTGCTGCTGCAGTCTCTCATTCGCATAATTGATGCAGAACTGCTCAAAGCTATTTTTCTGAAACAAAGGGTGCACAAGATGTATATTGAAGATAGTTAAAGAGGTGAAATGGAAGACAAAAAATATAACAACGTAAACCTGAATAAATAAATTAATAAAAACGTACATCAAATGATTCAAAACCATATATGTCAAGAATGCTGATGGATTTTCCAGTGTGCCTTTTGCCTACACCAAGAGACTTGTTGATTTGTTCTACAAGCCAATCAAACAAGCAAGAATAGATAGATTTTGCCAATGCATCACGAGTATCAATTGCCTGAAAAAGAAAGTACGCTTAAGTCAACCTATGCTCATTCTACAAGCCATAATACTGTTTAAAGTATTTATCCAATCAGATTTTAAATGCATGAAGACACGATATATCATATAGCCAGCTGTTTGGTTAACAACAAATGCCAAAAAAGAAAAAAACCCAGACAGGCCTCATGTCCTCATATATTGAAGGTGTAATTTTGGCATCTAGCTCCCCTATGACGTGGTGTGACCCTCTTATTCCTAATATAATAATTTTCCTAACTGTTAGAAACATCATCCTGCTTCCGTTCATATACATTTTTTAGGTTAATACTTTCATAATTCAATCTAAAAAGACTGTAGCATGCATTACAGACCATAAATGGAGCCCGATAGAATTCAAATGAGAGCCAAACTAGGCTACCAAAGTATTTGGATTCTGAAAGTTTGTCCACATGCAACGATTTCAACCATAACCATCGGAAAGAAATACAGTGATAGTCTATCGACTATCATATACAAGTAATATGGAAAGATTGCTGCTTTTAAGATTTGTACAATGACCGCCTAAATAAAAATAGCTCATAAGATTAGACCTTATGTACTTTTTAATAAAATTCTTTGCATTTAAAAATGAGTATCGAAACTGAAATAACTTCACTCCTATTGTAGGGCTTGACTGTATAGTGTATACACCTAATTCTACCTTGCCTGAGAAGAAGCTTCGTAAAATACATGGTGCTGATGTTAAATTTTATAATTCACATCAGTTACCTGAGATAGCTTTAGCTTCTGAACAATATCATCATTTCTCACTCTCATTTTTCTGGTAGACAAAGCAAGCTGGAGCTCCTTAACTTTGCAACCGATCAATTTTGCAACAGTAAGAAGCGCTGGAAAAGGAAAAACAAAATAAGTCGAACTTATATCAAAAACGAAAGCATTTTAAAAGGCATTTTAGAATTAACAGAAGGAAAATTTTTTCTTCCGATGAGGATGCAAAAAGAGGCACTTGCATAACAAGAAAAAGTACTCTCTCTTTGATTCTTAGTTTTTTCACTTCCTTTCTCCAACAATTACTTATAGAAAGGTATCAATTGGCCAAAAGTGAATAAGATTAGTGAAGGCATTACCATAATTGAGGTAAAACATGCTATGGGCTGCGTACAAATGCACAAATAATCAAGCTTCATTTCATGCTCTGTCTGGGTTAAAATTTCATTATCACGAGTACTAACTAAACAATATTATTAACCAGAGTTACAGATATCTGGAGGAGAAAAATAAGACATGCCATGATTGCCATTCCAGAACAGACAACTTACCGTCATCTGCCACAGGCTCTACATGGTTTTCATTGTCAATGATCGTGAAAGAGACATTTCCTAGCCACAAGACGGCAGCAAGCATCGCAAATGCACTCTCTTGGTCATCCTTGGAGACATGAACGACATCCAGTGCTTCCTGAAAATGATGCACATAAATAACATGAAAATATTCCAGAGACATCAACGTGAATCAAAATTCCAAAAATCTTTAGAATCAATTTTTTTAATCACCAATCTGGAAAACCTTATGTACAAAGCAAAAGAAAAAAAATAACCTACCATAACATTGCGAAATTGTTCAGCATCATCCACACCAGTAATGCTGTAATTGCTTTGTCTCAGATATTTATAGTCCTCAACGCTCTTCAAATTGAATTTCTCTGAGTATCAGGAAGACAAAGGTATTAATAAAAATGATATAGGAATGGTACCATCAACACATTTTCCGGAACAGGAAAACAAAGTCATCAGTAATAAAAGTCTCAGAGAAAAAACAGTGATCAATCAGAAGATCTTCAAGCAGCCAATCTCTATGAGGTACCTCATTGTGCAGAATATTGCAACAAGGTTGTTGGATACGCACTAAGATATTGAACTTTTGCAAAGACCAAAAAATAGTTGAAAGTCCCCAAAGTAAACGGGAGATAATAGCATTAAATCAAACATATAAATAACCAATAGAAGCTCATCGATATATAGTAAACTCTCATAGCTGCAAATAACCACACAAGTCTTTTTCATTCCACTGAAATTTAAGTTTTTGCAAAATCAAATAATGGAGTCAAATGAAAATGAATAGAGTTTCTCATATACATTGACACATGTGATATGGGTTCAAGATGCTATGATGTGTATAAGAAATATGAACGCACAACGAGGTGACAGCCTCAATCTGAATGTTTGTTATCGTGATGAGATTCCAATTATATCAGGAGAGAAAGAACTTTGACATTATAAAGGGAAAATTATAAAGACAATATCCTACTATTCAGGCTGATCAATGGTATCGTAGACCCCACCACACAAAGTGGGTCCAGGAACAATTAATACTTTGCTTCTAGATCTACACATCTAAACAGGATACTCTTACTTATGACTTCTATCAAAGATTTTCCTATGCCAATGGGCAAGACTAGAATACTTCACACAGAAATGTAAAAGAAGTAAAAGATCTGTATAACAAAAACAGATGAGACATAAAATATAGATGGGAAATCACAGAAGAACATGGATACTATGTAAGGATAAGTGGACAACAACAGTGCATATACCTCTAAGAGCAGCAGGAGCTCCGGCACAAAGTTGATAGAATATATGGTAGGAACGTTCACCTACTGCACATTGCACCACCCTGGACTGTTCACAAAACAGGTCAAATCAAAAACTGACAAATATAAGTTCCGCTAGATCAAGGACAGGGGAAGAAGATGAGCAAACCTTTTCAAGTAGGACTGCATCCTCAAAGCAAATTATGCAAGCAATCACACAGAAGGAAAATGAAAAACAAACAAAAAGAAAGTAATTAGTTGTGAATGAATGTGTCAATCTTAATTATTGTTGAGAAAGTAACAACATAGAGAAGGAACGCGCAGATTCTCAAAACTTACATGTTTGGATCTTGGCCCCAGATATTTTCCCAGTTTCACTGAAGAGGATCTCAATCAGCTTCCCCTGGCCCACATTAATTGAAGACATTGTATGCTCTCAATACTATGCCTCACTTTCGGGAAACTTGAAGCCACTCAATCAAAAAAAGTTGACTTACAAATCGACTGGAGTTGTCATTTCTCAAGGTCTTTGCGTTGCCAAAAGCTTCCAAGATGGGATTAGTTTTTAAAATTTCATACTCTATCCCACTACCACCTCCCAATGCAGCCAAATATTGCATTGCTATCTTTGCTGTTTCTGTTTTTCCTGCTCCACTCTCACCGCTGCATAAACATGTGAAGAGGTTCAGCAGCAATACGCTGTCTGCTCATATTCCAATTTTTATTGAACATCTTCCTTTAAATTATTCAAAATCAAGTACAAAATTTTCCTTCATCATCTCTTGACTGAAAAAGGCTCCAACTCAGCTGTACAATTCAATAAGCAGACAGATGAAAACTGCTACAGACTGCTTACCAATGAACTTATAAACACACTAATTACCTGGTTGTTGACTTCAGACGAGAGTTAAGATGTGCATAAATGAGGGGAGATTTAACCAAGAGATGTAAGATTGTGGGACTTGGGAAAGATGAGAAGGTGAGCTTGCATTTAACAAAGAGCGAGGATAATGAAATAGAAATTATGCTAGCTTGGGAAGAACAGAGGGAATACTAGGCATACATGATGTGGAAATCAAATCAGGTTATTTACTGAATGAAGTTGACCAAACTTGAAAATTTTAGGAAAAAATGATCATATCTGAAATTCATGAAACAGGCACAAGTATCAAAGGATGAAAGCATAATTATCTATATGTAGCAGTACTAGGCCTGGTGTAGTGTAGTTAGTCAAATCCAATGATGCAAAAGAACAATATCTTATCAAAAATGTATCAGAGCAAAAGGCCTAATAGACAAGCAGAAACATGAAATGGCAAATCAGATCTACGTTATTGCCCCATAAAAGCATCCATTGTCCTGCTTGCCAACATATAAAGAATACACGAGCATCAACAAGATAGACCTCCAGAATACAAAAAATCACATAACTAAGGATTAAGGAAGAACAACAACAAGTAATATCTGGCATCGCAGAATCTAATCTCAGAATATATCCTTTCATGTCCTAAGAAAAAAAAATTATGATAGTAACACCCACCTAATGATAATTGACTGATTCACTTCATCTGGCAATCAAAAAGAGAAGGCGGTGTAAGAGATTGATAGGATGGTAACAAAACGAACACGTAGTTTAACTTAAACATCTTACTAGACAAAGAAATGGACACAGTGAATCACCTCGTTTCATTTCTCGAAGGGCTGTATCTGCAATTGCATACACATGTGGACTCTGAATGGATTTACGCTGATATGCTTCGATATATTCATTTCCGTACAGTTGAACTTTTTTGAAAGGATTGACAGCAATAAGCACAGGACCTGCTTTAGTCTAATATACATTGAAAAAACGGTTGTGAGAAAAAAGAGCACCCATATAAATGCTTTGCCAACAGCCAAAAGAAAAGCACTTACATAAATCAAATCTCTGTCATATCTGTATCGAAGATTGTAGAGAACTGTTGGTTCACTCAAATAACTTAGTTGCATTAGATCATCCACGCCATCAAGAATATCAGGATTTGCTGGTAATAAGCAATCATTTTGCACCTTTAAAACCTAAATTTGGAGGTCAGGAAAAAGTTTAATCAACTTGAAAGAAGCACAATTAGATAGAATCTCCAAATTTGAATCATCAGTTACCTTTCCTTCAGGTAGACAGATAATACTTTCTGTTGCTGAAGCAGATATAATCTTTCCAAGTTCCCAGTTCCCATCAGGGTGTTGGTACCAAGCATGAACATTCTGAAAGGGCAAGGTCCAACAGTAAGCAAAAAAAAAGTCACTTCTACCATGGCTTCCACACCAGAAACTTGTGTTATCATTTCAAGATGAATAGACACAAGTCACATAACATCATGAAGAACAGCAACATTTCTTGTTCTTAAACCTTATCCAACAGCTATATGTTTCATAACTGAGTTTGCTACAAGTGGCAATATAATTGCTGTAAAACCATCTAAATGTCATACACTGAAATGAAAAAAATAAAAATAAAAAGCTTCTTGATATATAACTGTAAGTTAATTGTTGATTGGAACCGAGTAAGATTTTGAACACCTATGAACAGATATATTCCCATACAGACCACGCTATACAGTAGTAAGGAAAGAATACGAACTAGCTGACTACCAATCGTAAAAACAAATAATAATTCATATAAAAAAAATTACTTTGGTGGCTTAAAGTACTTCCCAAGCTACAATGTGGTGACCCCAGTGGCCTATGATTAGATGTTAAACGAAAAATCACAAATTTGGTGAATTTTCTAGGCTTTATGAGGCAATTTGACAAATATTGGCGATTGAAGTAATTATCTTTATGCCATCCATAACTACTAAGCGGCATGTAAAATCACATCTCTATCTTCACGTGATAGACGGGATTATTATTTTCATCACCACATTATCCTTGATCTGTTAGGGAGTTCTCCCACCATGCTACTAAATTACATAAAATCACGAATTCACTCCTCTTCATCAGTATTTCAAATTGACATGTATGAGGGGAAAATTGAATCTTCTAGTTAAAAGAGAATTGCCTCCATTGAATTACTTTTTTAGAATTGCTCCTGAGATTACACATTAGCAGTAACATAGTTCTTGTAGAAATAATTCAAGAGCCAAAAATATTTCTTTAACAATAAGATTTAATTTTACCCCACAGCATCAAATTCAGATACTCAGAGGAGAGGGAATCCATATTGTACCTAACGCAGCATAATATCTGTCACACCAAAAAGTTCCGAAAATAAAAAATCTCGACTATCAAGAAAGGGGACATGTGAGATTTTACATAGCATATGAACGTTTTAGTTTGTTAAAGGGCATTCATATAGAACCAAATTAATTGAAGCACCTCATAAAACCTATACAATGAACTGGATTGTAAATCTCTACTCATTTTTCTATTATACAAAGCTATAAAAGTCAGGCGACTACACTATAATTAGGCAGTACAATATCTGTTGCTTAGACCTTAGTAACCCTGTCCTAGTTTTCCATGCAGTTTCCTGCACAGCTTAAAGTTTCACGAAGCATTGATGTATTTAAACTAGTACAACGAAGCATATGATAAGAAGAGAAAATGTTGAGCATGTCCATAAGTTCAACATATTGACTCAAATCATGCAAACAATTGTATTCAGTAATTAAAGCAGCACAAGTGCTACAACGTATAGGATGCTTAGTTGCTCGCATATCAATTCTATCAGCTCGCATATAAGTGGATCACCAAAACAATAAGAAAAGAACACTAAAAATTTAAGAGATGGCCCACTGAAGTCTCCTTAAAAGAAAGCACCGAAGGTAATTTGGAATCGAGTAGACTGATTATCCACCTATCAGGAAGGCCACAACAATTATTGCAAATCATACGATGACTAGATGAGGTGGTAAATGAGCCTCGTGCTTATCCTATACTGACAATCCTTACAGCAGTACTGGCAAAAACAGGGTTCATATACTTGAACCACAAATCTAGCTATCTAGGCTCAGATAAATCGATTCAATAAGACATGTAGCTGTAGCCAGAATAAATAATATTCGAACTTCTTGTGCTACAAGTTTCTTTCTTCCCTCTTTCCCTTTACTTGATTTACTTCACACATAATTACTTCTCCATACATCAATAATAACATCGACTTACAGAAGGAAGATCTGACCTTGACTACATAATAAATATCTTAACAAAGAGGCAGTCAGAGCTGACAATCAATGAAACCTGCTTAAGTGAGACACAAACCAAACATAAATGAAAAAGAGTGGCTACTCCATTCAAAGGCAAAGAAGCTATGCTACTATTGTTGCAGCTGACACAGAAAGGAGGGTGATGCAACAATGAGAACTTGTAGCTTGTAGGACACACAAGCATCATGATCATAAATTTGGAAATTCTACAACAAACTACAACGTCCAAGCAAAGCATTCTAGCACACGCATGATTACAAAGTGAAATATCAGAAAGCATGAACCCAAAGCAAGCTTCAAAATATCAGGAACAGCTAAAGTTGATTTAGGAAACTCAAGATGGATAATGCAACCCCAAAAAAAAAACGATCACTATGCACGATTCATAGAACTCAGGCTAATAAGGAGAAGGCAACTACCTTCTTTTTGCATAAGAAGTAGTATCATTCCATTTTGACTCGGCAATAGATGGGACCGAAGGCAAAGGCGAAGAACCAACATCAGAATCTTCATCCGACACTGGCGCACCCCTTTCTCCATAGGGTGAATCATCATTAACCTGATCCCCTTGTCCAGTAACATATTCAACCCCTTCTAAGTTGCCATAGTCAGCAACACCCCCATTTGAATGCCCTGTCCTCTCAGATGACTGAGAAGCTGGTGATGATTCCATCAACCTAATTCCGGCGGGCAACGACTTAATTGAGTTAAATGAGGGTGGCACCCGACCTTTGGGTGCCTTCTTCCCCAATGAATTCCGCGATCCTGAGGAAGATTGAGTCTCAACAGGAGCCATATGCTAAAAGATCAATAATTCCTCAAAAAGAAGTTGCCTTTTTCAGCAAAGGGACTATCAAACTTTAGCAGAAGGACCCACTTTGATCACTTATCTGTTGAGCACAATAGGGGGGGAGGGGTAGGTACCTTCTTCAATCCCTCAGTAGTCTCCTTTAATCAAACCCCACATTTTTCAGCCAAGATTCATATCTAAAGAAATACTTACAATTGTATATAGTATAACCCCAATTTGACCCACTTGATATTCAATACAACTACTTGTCCCACCAATATCAGTTCCAAATCAGATGCAGCCACAAGCAATGAGACACAAATTATACTCTCAATTCCCAAATACCCAGAAAAAATATTTGCAATTTCCAGAAATGGATAGTCACTTGAATGAAAAATGATTGCAAAACTTACAAAATTGGAGTCCCAAATATGGCTTTGAATAAATACCCACCAAAAGATAACTCCTTTTTGAGCAAATAACTTCTCCGAATTGAAAGTAGATCTCAGAATTGACAATCTGACAGTTAAAAATACCCAAATTCTTGGAGAAAACACAGCAAGAATTCAAAATTTACCTGGTGTCTCAGCTAAATTACAGCTTTTGTGTCCAAAAATCAGAAGAATTCCTCAACCCAGAAACAAAATAACATCAAAAACAAAAGGAACAGTGAAAGGTAGGTGTAGATCGTTGAAAATGTAGCAAAACTTGAAAGAATACTTAAAAAGATTGTAACTTGGAAATTGGGTTATTCTTTGAAGAATGAATTAGAGTTTTTGTGTGGGAGTGAGCAGCTATAATAATAAGCTCTGTTTCTATTTCACTCTCTTTCTCTCTCCTGAATTGTGGAAATGAAATGCAGAAAAATGGCAAAAGAAAAATTGGGTTTTTTTTATTTTTTAAATTTGAAAAGGAAATAAAATTATGAAATTCTGGGTTTTCGGTTTCAAATCTAGAGATTTTGAGGTGGGAGTAATTATGCCGGCTCATAAATCAAAAATTCAAATTGACTCCTGTCTGTCTGGTAAAGAGTAAGAAGATGGAGTTATATATTCTCGTAACTGCCCTTTTGTTTCTTCCTAAATAAACAATATTTTGTTGTCAACTTCTTTAAAAAAAACAATATATTGTTGTCGTATAAATTAATAAATTTTGGGTGGCAAACGGGCCTTTCTTCAAAAAAAAAAAAAATCATAATTTCTAATAATGTCTCAAATTCAAATTATTATTCATTACTTTTTCTTGGTAAACACCTCTTTTTTTTTTTTTTTTTTTTAAATCATTACTGTAAAAATAAGGTCTATCAGCCTTTCAATTTTTGGTTTTAAGATCTTAAAATCTATATCACGTAATTGTATTAGGTTGTAACTAGTTTATAGTCGCGAACTACGCCCGGTAATTATAATTTTTATTTATTAATATTTACTTTAGAATTATAACACCAAACATTACTTGTTTTAGGGTGTGTTCTCTTCAACTTATAAAATAAGTTTCGGGTCCAATAAGTTCGGATCCGGGTGTAATCGGATTTGATCGTGCCTAATACAACACTCAAAATAAGTTCCAATAAAGGTAATCGTGCCTAATAAGTTCGGTTCGGGTTTTTTCCGGGGTCAATCGTGCCTAATAGGTTAGAAGAACTCTAATGGTGAAAGATTAGGGACTTGCTAGCAAATAAAAAAAAGTTAAGCAATTAGCCCAACCATTAAAGTCGAGTAATTGAAATTTCATTTGCTAGCCTAATGTAGCCAATTTCCTTGAGCTAAAAGTGAGGCCATGTGGGGAATTTTGGTAAATAATTTTTATATTATTCTCTATAATAAAAAAACTATCTTACTTCAATCGGACCTACTGAGGTAAAAGTATATTACTAACCATTGTGGGAGTTTTGGGCTAAATTTAAGTTAGTTAGAAAAAGCAGGTGCAAGACTCTAAAACCAACTTTCATTTCTTCTTCTACCATTGGAGTTGCTCAAAATGACTTTAGTATATTATGAGGTGCATGAAATTTTTGTACTTGTTGTTTCTAAACTTATACTTCATATCTAGAAGCTATTTTATTTTTTCTGAAGCTGTGGGTTGTAAAATTTTGGGTAAAACAACAAATTCTATGCAACTTTTTTCCAATCCCCAATATTTATTGATCAACATTTGAGTAGTTCTAAGCACCACACGTCTACACCACCATGCTCTTCGAGTTGGTGAAACTTGTTTCTGTGGCATGCAAAAAGGAGAATACAAGTCCAAAAATATGGCTTTCGAACAGAAAAATGTTAAAAAAATCCATGCAATAAATATGTGGGTTGCTTTTATTGGTATTTTATGGTCAAAACGAAATGACATTTTTTATTTTGGGGTTGAATGGTGCCTGAATATTCCACCTCTTAGCCAATTACTACTGGGTCAACTTCCTCAAATATGTTGACAAGTTCCAATTTATGGCACAAACAAAGGCATAAAATTAAATGCATCCACATTTTCCATGATGTTGATAGCTTATCACATTTTTTTTGTTTTTCTACCCCATTTTCTGGTTGACAAATGTTTTCTAGTTTTTTTTTAAGTTGAGGAGCATCAAATAATATACTCTTGCCTAGTATTTCTCTCTGACATACTAAAATGATTAATAAGAAGTGTAGTAGTTAAAGACTTGAAATTTACGGGATGCTTATTGCTTACAAGCTACAATATGGATTGTGAAGGTGGGAAGAATACATTATTGTGGATTTTTTTGTGTTCTACTCTTATGTCTTTTTAGAAAATCTACATCGGAATTCCACCTTTATCAAAATCTCCACAATAGTTATGTGGTTTCATAATCGTCTTTATGATGTCTCTATCTTTTATCTACTTATTGATGAATTTCGTTGAAAACGTATTAGATATACTATCTATAAACTTATTTTAAGGTTAGAAACTAATTTAATTAGCTTAAACTACATCTTCTAAGTGGGAAGAAATTGGTTAAAGTTTGTACTTATTCTTCACTATATAACCAAAAACTGCACCACTAAAATCAGCTTTAATCTAAAGTAAAGAGTTTAGAGCACATGAAACATCTCACTGACAAATATTATTGATTAATATATAAAAGTAGGACCTCACTAAGACACTTAATAGATAATACTGGGTACTGTGGATAGTAGAGACTCTAATAAAATGAGGGTACAACATAGATTTTCAATAAAGACCGCCATACAAGGGTATACCTTTGTAGAAAAACTCTAGTTTTGTTATATTATATATATATATATATATATATATATATATATATATATATATATATATATATATATATATATATATATATATATATAAACTCCCTATGTTTTATTATTCTTATAAAATTTTCGCTTTTGCGTTTGCCAACGAACAACGTTGATCATCAATATCAATAAATTTCAATGTTGCTGTTGCGGTCGTGAGATTAAGATTTGAAATGATCATATTTCTTATCTTTTAAAGATGTATAAGGGTAGCTCAATGCCTAGAACAAACAACCTCATTTTCCTGTGGTCGTAAGTTCAAAATTATGGGACCTTGAGTGAAGGTTTGGGAATGAGAGGTTGTTAGTTAGATTGAGCTTACTATTAAGATAAGTGGGTCTGACCTATATGTACTTTAATTTATAAATAAGATATGACTGGTTTTGCTTTAATAATATCAACAGTAGATTATTTTAATCTCAATGAGATGAGTGTCCTTCTCAGTCCGAGTAATTGATAACTTGTAAAAAAATGAATGGTTTTGCTTTAATAACTCAACTATTGATTATTCTATGATAATCTCAATTATGATGAGTGTCTTCTTTGAATGATTAAGTAATCGATAACTTATTTAACATATGTCTGTTTTTGTTGTTTCCTCAAGTTTTTTCCGTCTCCTTTCTCCGTCTATTGTCTTCTCAATTTGGCATGTTATTATTTTGCTTTTAAAATCAATTTGGTCGTGGGACATTTTGAAAAAACAACCTTTATATATAGTATTATTATGAAATAATCTATAAATAAAATTATCTTAAAAAGTTCTATTATGGTTAGGATGATTCTCGGGACCTTTTCCTATTATTTTCGCTTAATAAAATAGTTATGCATCTCTTTTTCCTTATTAATTTTGAAAAGAAGTTTTCTTTACAAGTTTTTTAGGTGGAATTATGGCCAAATCCACTATGGTGACCAATCACATATGATTGCAAGTTCAACCTTTTAGGACATGTGCTGTGGGGTCTTTCACCTCCAAACCATATGCGGATATCATATGCCCATATCTAGTTATCTACGCAAAGTTAGTGAAGTTATAAAGCTCGTATCAAATACATGATCCATGTGACCCTTTAGGTGACATTTATGTGAGTGTCGTGCTCTATCTAGTTCTAGGAACCGAGGACGACCTATATTTAGTACTAAGAGAGTAAGAGAGGATGAACTAGTAACACTTATTTTGGACACTACTATGTAACACTAGTACTATAAAACTAGAAAGTGTTTATAAGGGTATGTTTTTCAAGATAAAAACAACTAAACCGAATTTGTGCAGAATCGAATTGAATTATATTATAACTAATAGTGATGATAATAATTTTGAACCGAACCGAATCGAATCGAACCGAATCGAACCGAACCGAATCAATCGAACCGGACAGAATCGAACCGACTGAATCGAACCGTAAATAAACCCGGGAAGAAACAGGCGCCTAAGTGGTAGATACTAGTCTACTACACACAATAACAGTTTACGCAATATATGCACACACAAAATTTGGTACACTCAAAACATGTAGTTAGATCAAAAGAACATTTGTATTTCCTAATAAAAGGGACTCAACATAACCTATTTAACTCATCCCTATAATTACACAAACAAGTGTATTAAATTCCGAAAACAACCATTCTCAAATTCAAATTCAATCCTTAGACATTTCTCTCTCTTGTTACTTCTTTTAAATTACTACAGCTTCTCACAATCAACTTTCATTACAAAAACCACTCAACGTGAAATCATATGTTCGATCACTAACATAAAGTGTACATTTATCATTGAACGATGAAATCTTAAAAAACAAGTGACATGTATTATTAGAGCAATGGGGCCGTGTCATTACCCAAACAATTACCGATATGGTTTTTGAGGGGATGCTATTGTATACATATGTTCCGTCTCTATTGTTAAATTTTTAAATCTGACTAATAGATTATTGCGCCATTACAAAACTTGAAGCATTAGGATGTAACTATTTAACAAATAGCAACCAGTAAGACCAATTACCAATATATGATCGTCAAACAAGGCCTACGACTCAATAACATTGAACCCTTTTTCGTCACAACCATTACTCGTGATAAAACTATCACAAGTAACTGATCGATAGCCGATAGGTGAGTGCCCTGAACTCGAGTTCCGAGCCTTCCGACCATTACAGTGAACTTGATATCAGTACTAATACTTATCTCAATAGCAATTATGGAGAACAGGTGAGAAAGATCAGGGAAGAGTGAGGTTTGCATTTTGTTCCAAATTTTCCCATCTTCAAACACTTCGGTTAAAGGAACAAAAATCATTTCAGTTTCCATTTTTTTAAGGGATTTCAATTTCCTTCTCTGTTCTCAATTGATATCCAAAGAAACAACTATAAAAATCTCTTCCTTTTCCTTTCCCTTTCCATATCCAACAGCACTTGAGGGACTACAAACTACTAATATGAGATGTCCCAGAACTCCAAGACGCGGGGCTGAAAAATAGTAAATTCTACCACTAAGGCATTAATTGTCACACAAAAAGTCTTTATTTTTAGTTACCAGCCATTAGTTACAAGTTTCCCTCGGGATAACAAGCTCACAAGAGGATCAATATTGCATGTACAAACTACAAAATGTTGGAATAACAGCTAAACGTAGAAATTATACACTACCAGAAGCATTATTCTCCATTCCAATCAGGCTAGTCACTCTGATGTTAACATTGGCAGGCCGTATGTCTTCTTGGTGAAGGTCTAAATCAAACAGGTACGACATCTCACTCCCTGAACAAACAAGAAAAACAAACATTAAAGCTAAAGAAATAGTAACATGATGTATCTGCAAAAGGAGTGGAGCTGTCTAAAACTCGGAAAATTCTATGTTGTGGAGAATTACATAGAATGTTATTCCTAGAGTACTACCTTACCATTCTCATGATGAGTAACAATAATTACAAAATATACTAAAGACTTCCAACAAGGAATACATAAAATGCCATGCGTTGACAATAGACATCACTAATAAGGATATGTTTTATGGATTGAGTCCCTCCGGAGATACTTTTGGCAATGACAAGTCTACCCCCACTCTGGGTCGTAAGATAGAAGATGAAGTTCCAACTCAGTTAAAAGAAAATCTTTTCTTCAATGCCAAACATTCATGATAACAATAAAGCACATGGGTGAAATTAGAACTCGGTTAAAAAAAGGTGTACTTTTCATAAGCAAGTATGAGCAGTTTGAAGTGACAGCAGCCTGTAGCTCAAGAGGACATCACAACTAATTTTAGGCTCCAGCAAACAACACGTGAAAGGTTAAAGTCAATGCAACATTAGAAAACAACATATATTCTCATCACATATCAATACATATCAAGGTTCCAATAATATATGAAGGTGGAAGAAAACTATCACACTCATCATGCAAATTATGAGCAAATCAATTATATATATGCTGAATAGAACAAAAGTCATAGTTCCCACAAACTAATCATATTTACAACATATACGAGAACTTCCAAAAACTTTCAAGTATCAGCTATTTTGCCTTCTCTAATCAAGTGTTTGATTAGGCGCTAGTTTTCGTCATTTCTAACAGATTATCTTATCCCAGATTCGCATACCATACCATACCATACTACGGAGTCTTATGCCTTATCAATAACATGGAGGGAGGACTTAGATACATGTAGCCTTATCCATAGTTTGGCACAAGCTACTCAAGAAAATTAAAGATGCTTTGCTGTTGTTCTCCAGACTCCAGAGTATTCTTCCAAAGTTCTAACCTTTGCTGGTAGTTTCTGCCGAGTATCACACTCCCATTTCAAGGTTATAGGCAACGCAATATTAAGAAACAATAGATATTCTCATCACATATCTATCCGTATCAAGGTTCCAAAGACATCTGAAGGTGGAGGTAAACCATAATATAAGAACCACATTTTGCCTTTTTTTCGATAAAAAAGGTTATAGTTCCTACCAACTACACATTCTGACAACATCAACGAAAACTCCTAAAGTATTTCAAGTATCTACTACTTTGCCTTCTCTAACCTAGTGTTTGATTTGGCGCTACTTTTTATCATTTCTAAAAAAGAACTATCTGATCCCAAATTTGCATATCATACCATACCATACTCCAGAGACCAATGCCTTATACATGTCACATATGGAGGATTTAGATGTATGTAGTCTTACCCAGGTACCCAACATAATTACAAAGAAGCTCTTAACTTATCTCTAGAACTGCAAAAGGCACACTTAAAATCTAAACTATATCCGTCCATTTTCTCCACAGATCACAGCAACAAGTAAAGGCTCCATCCATTTCTTTGTCATGAGCTACTCGAGAAATTAAAGATGCTTTGTCAATTGAGCGATGTATATCCATTGTTCTCCATAGTATATTTCCAAGGTTCAAACATTCACTACTAGCTTCTGCAGAGTGAACATCAAAAACCCATTTCGCCTCAAATTCCATCAACTACCACCAGCACAGCGCAGCACAGCACACCAATCACTTTTGAACTAGTCCTAATACTCCAAAAAGACGAAAGACCTTTCTCCATCCTAGCCACAGTATTGTCCTTTTCAATCAAGCATCATATAGTTAGTTTTGGCATGTAGCTAACTTGAGCCTGATCCAAACCTTCTAGGATTCATCAAATAAATGAATGGGTTGTCTCTATGATCCACCATTCTATCTTAGAAAAGGATTCAAATTTAGTCATCCTAATTTTAATTTTCAAGCGTAACAAAGTATGTAGCTTTTGAGAATCCCAGCTTATAAGTATTAGAAAAGGACAAATCACCTAAATCCTTGGTTTACAAGGCATTCATTTGTAAGATAGCCAAATTAGACAACAAGGTGACAATTTCATTCCAATCATTGGTAAGAACCTATTAGTATCCAACTCATGGAAGAGTGGAACACTCAAAGCCCAAATCCAATCACCCACTCAAGTTGCACACTCATCTTATCATTAATAGATACTCATAATAACACAACAACTTACATAAACATAAACACAACAAAGAAAGAGAATCCAACAACAACGAATAAGCAAGAAAGAAACGACATACCACGGGATGATGGAGCCAAAGAGGAAATGCTGAACGACAGGAACCTTAAGAAGGACCTCAGCTCGGTACATCTTAAGCATACCACTATTAACCTTATTCCAATTAGGCACCCCACTAATATCATCCAACATAGGCGAATGCTCAGCAAATGGACCCTTCTTAACCTTCTTAATAAAAGCAATACAAGACAAATACATATACTCATGAGAGAAATTCTCAAGAATATCATCATTATGTATAGACTTAGGTTTCATATACTTATGATCAATAAGCTGAGCAGACCCAAAAACAAAAGGCAAGAAATGATAATCATCAAGACCCCAAACACCATGAGAACCAGCAGGTTCAAGACAATAAACAATCTGCAATTTCCTCATCAAATCCAAATACTTAACAAAAACCCTAATAACAACCCCTTGATAATCCTCCTCTTTAATCAAACCCAATCTAGCTAAACAATACAACCAAGCAGCAAAGTTCGTTTCGTGCCCGGTCCCGTAATCAATACGAGACGGGTTCCCGAAACTATCAGTAAAATACGGGACTAACTCCACCACAGACTCCTTCATCTCTTCGGAATCATCCGAAGAATGAGAAGAAAGAATGTTGTTAAGTATAAAAGAATGCGCATTTTGAGTCATTCTATCATGCCATACCCTAAAAGAGGGATTCCCATACCTAGCGGATTGAGAAGCAGGTGGGATATCATCAACCCAAGAGATTAAAGTGTCGAGAATTGAAATGATTTGGGAAAGGGTATGAGATAGAAAGCAATCATCGGAGATTTTGATACCGCGGATGGAATGAGAGAGAGAAGCGATGAAACCGAGGAAAGGTTTACCGGAGGAAAGGGAATCGACGAAATGAGAAGCGTCGGAAGGAGAAGAGATGCGTTTGATTGGGGGAATGAAGTGGAAAGGAGGGGAAAGAGGGGGGAATGGGTTGAGGTTGAGGGACAGGTGTGAGTATGATTGATTGTTGAGTGCGTGAGGCGGTTTCAGGGGGGAGGTTGATGGCGGGGTAACGGATGGGGAGGTAAGATGGGAGGGAGGTGGGGTCGGGTGGTGGTGGGGGGTAGAGAAGTGGGGCCACCGCATTTGCAGCAGTTTGGTGGAGGAGTTGTGAGGAGTGATGGTGGTTGGTTGGTTGAGTCGGTGATTGTTGTTGTGGTGGTGGTGGTGGTGGTGGTAGTGTGGTGGTGATGGGGAGGAGGAGGTGGTTCCATGGTTTGATGACTTGATCAAAAAGAGAGGGAAGGAGAAATGAGAATTGTTTTGGTGTTTGTAAAGTGAAAGTGACAAGAGCAGAGTCTCTTTTGTTTGAGGAGTGTGAAAGATTGGACAAAGAAGGGGGGAGGAGAATAGGAGTATTACTTAGGCCCCGTGCCATTTTAGGTTGCGTTTTGACCTGTGTCTAAACACGAGTCCATCATCTATCAACGGGTTCTTTTTGGATGATGAGAAATCGACATGAATTGAAAATAAAACTAAAAGAACAATGCCTAGTAATAATAATAAAAAAAAAAAAACATTGAGATGAACTGAACTAAAAATAAGTCTAAAAGAATAACACAAAGTGTATTTACACAAACTTTCCCTAAAGTCCAAAATTTTAAATTATTTAAGGAAGTTTGATTCCCAATCACATATTTCCAAACAGATACTCCCTTTGTTTCTTTTTAATTTACTCACTCATTTGGGGGAGAACCAAGGAGGAAAGTGAGAGAGAGATACTGAAAAGATGGAGAAAGAAACTCAAAAGTGAAGGAGAGAAAATTTCAACATGGGTTATTACATTAATACGTGGACCATATGAGTGGAAGAAAAGGAAAAAAAATAGATGAGACATATTACCAAAAATAAAAAAAGTAACAGTGTATAGATCGAAAAAAAAGGGAGGAAATATGAGGAATGAAATCATCATGCAAATAGTCCAAGTTTGCGTCAAAAGTAAATATGTACTATGTAGTATATTACATTAGTACTCATATTAATGTTGCCATGAATTAAAATTTTTTTTAGACAAGTTAGTTGAAGTTTCGTATAAGGAAGGTAAGGGGGAAATTGGGGATTCGGGATTCCTGTTGCTATGATGCTATCACCTATTGCTCGCTATGGAATAAGAATTATTTAGCAATATTACTTACTACTTTCTCTGATTTGTAGTGCAATAAATTTGTCTTTCAGGCTTACCGACCTACAAATTTGACCATTAATATATCTAATTATATAATATTACTAAAAATTGTAAAAGTTGATATTATGAATAATATTCATTGACACAAAATAATTAACCTTTTATATGTAACTATTTGTTTTTATATATTAGTAGATATATACGGTCAAAGTAAGGTGTGTTAATAACGTAAAAGTTAAAGTATTGCACTTCAATATTTAAAAAAAAAAAAACAGAGGAAGTATATTCTTTGCTATCATATAAATTGCAACCTGACTTGCGTAGACCCGATTCACGTTAACATTAGTGTACACCAGGCCAAAAACACGTATCATTTCTGAAGAATCCACCTTACTCATTTATGAGCAAGTGACCAACTTAACTTAGATATGCATATTGCATACAAACATAAAGCTAATAGTCTATACGCAGAAGCTAATTAGAGCTTTTATATATTGAGGATCCCGTATATGAGCAACTACTAAAAACTCCTCAAAATCATTTTTACTAGAAATCGCGCGACACAAACTACTCCAAATGGTTGCAACAATCTACCAGAAAGGGGAGAGCTAGATGTACAAGTACAAACAAATTGGAAATTATGATTTGAAAATCCATAATCCAGAATTGCAAAACTAGAGTTTCAAGATAATTCTCATGAGGCTGATGCTAAATGCTTTAATTTGGCCTGTAATACAACTCCTGCTTCATCGGCTATAACTTTCTTCTTTGATGCAACCTGCATTTTGTCATAAAACACAAAATGTGATTAGCTACAAATGACTTATTATGAAGTTTTGCCCGACTCTTCCTATGTGTCATTTGAAATTGTATGACACCGCGTGATTACAAGACCATTGAATAACATGAGGGAGTAGGCAGCAGTCATGAACAAGTCAGTTGTTACATTGAGGAAAAACAAGATGCAAAATAAGTCGCATACAGCCTAAAAAGAAACTAAACTAGGGAGTTCACCAGATCAATTTAGGTTGTAATGCTCGACTTGCAAAAGCAGTTCATAACTTTCTCCCTGTGTTATAAACTTTATAGTACTATAAATCTCTTTCCATCATACTATCGCTTAACGATGTTAGCTTCCATTAATTAGAATGCAGGACAAAGTATTTGCTATGAACTGATATTATAGGGAAGGGTAATTTAGGTATTATCTTAATTAGTAGTTTGGGGAATAAGCTAGGTAGTTGTGCTAAGGAAAATACACTATATATAGGGATAATTAGAGAGAGAAAAGGATGTTGAAAATTGTTGAGAAAAATTGGGTGAGCTTTTAAGAGTTCAATGGGAGAGAACAAGCCTCTCGAAAGCTTGTAGTTATCCTTTTAATTGCTGTAATTTCAGTTTATGAATCAAATCTTCTATTTCTTCCTTAATTTCTGCCATTAATATGTCCAAGTTATGTTTTAATTCATAGCAGTATTGCAACATATACACAAACAGTTAGCATCTCATGCCAAACATCATATTATCGCTTGATGATGTTATCTTCCATTAATTAAAATGTAGGTCAAAGTATTGCAACATATACACCAACATTTCATGCCGAACAAGACAACCAGAGAGGCCTGGCTAGGAGACATTTCGCAATATTTTCTTCGCATTGATTAATTTCAGTGCAATTTGAACATTTTTATTGAAAAAAAATCATGTTACAGGATGCCACAATTTGGGACAAAGAGAGTACACTAAAAATTGTTCAGCAACAAAACCTAGAGAAATTTTCAAACCTGTACTATTGTATATTGCTAAGAAACAGCGAAACACTCTAGAATAGCTTAAAACATCTTCCCTCCTGATCTGGGTAATCCCCTGCTGCACATTAAAGCAGAATCTCTAAAATTGCTTGAAATTCCTAGTGGTGGAGGGGTGCATCACAAAATTTGCGAGGTCAAAGTGTCGGACACTTTATAGTACCGGGTTTTAGCATCTAAGATAAGTCCTCCACATAGTTAGCCTTAAGGACTTGGAAGCGCTAAATAATGGTAAATGTGAACCAAATTCATGGCAAGAGTAGCACAGGTGAGATAGGTAATGACTAATGAGTGTCTATGAAAGTTCAATTTTTTTCCCCACATAATGTAAATGTTATTTGTTAACTTCATTTTGTATCACAATTTCCGTCAATATCCCATCCAAAGACAAAAGAAAAAGAATTACAGCCAAAAGTCCCCTTACACAAGCTGTTAAGGATCTAGCGAGTAGCGAATCTCTCTCTGTAGGACTAGTTAGTTCCTCATTCAAAATTCTAGTAAAAAGCATCACATTTCAAATAAGAAAACCAGGTAAATCTTGGACCCCTCACATAATACACCGGTTTCCTACAAGATCAACAGAGACAAAACAACACCCATTTATGTCAAAACTTTGCCTTACTCAGGTAGGTTACTACCCAAGTAACACAGTCACAGACTCACAACCATTGACCACACAGTGCATGAATATGCGATCTTTCATCAGGACCACTAAAAGCACCTAAAAACTGCTGCTCTGCCTTGTAGGGCGTATTGTCTTTACTTAACCACTGCCTGACCATTAATGTGCTTCATTATAAATAAGACCTCCAAAGGAAAGTAGAAATATTCAGAAGTTAGAGAAATAATGATTTCTCCTCATTGATGGAAATCCCTCTCCAAAATTTTTGAACACAAAAGTAATCTTCACCAATGATCAGGCTTTCCAATTCTTACAAGTCAGGACTATCAAAGTGAACTGGGCACCAAATGGTCTCCGAAGAACTTGTCCATCTCAAATCTCAATAGTTGACAGGACTGAGGACTCCGGTGCAAAAGGCAACATCAACAATTATCTACATCACCATCTTATGTCAATTAGAGAACGAAGGTCAAAAAGGCTAGTAGGAATATAATTTATAAACTCAGGTCATAATGTCGATCCTTTTGTATTATGTAACATAACTAGCTAACTACCCACACTCTAATTATTAAAAAAAAACAATGTCTACTTGTATGATGAAGATGTTAAGAACTATACATCAAAACAGCAAGCTACACCTTTCACAACAAGAAATAATAGCAGCGTGGTTATCATTCCATCAGCCTAAACAAATAATTTAACACTACTCAGTTGAGGAACACAGGAAAATGATCATTATAACATAAGTACCTCAACAAGTTGCTCGTAATTAGATTTGAGAAGGTTGATTTTACGCTGACAGTAGTCCTTGCCTTCCAACATCGTTTTCTGATACATATTCAAAACAAAAGAAAATCAAACCAACTTGAATGTTGTTTCTTGCTTAAGAAATGAAAATGCACACATAGATGTTTAATAAGGAAATACGATACTATAATAACGACACCTTCTTTCCACAATATACAAGCACACAGAATAGAGAGAAACAACATATCAAAATCCCCCATCCCTCCCCAACACACAAAAAAAAAAAAAAAATTACGAACACATGCGCATAGACACACCAAAAAGATGCAAACTGTAGAAAAATTAAAAAGCCTTGGGCTTTGTGGAACTTCAAAACTCCCATTTATGCAATAACAGAAAGGCATTGGTTTAAGCCACTTATGGAATCAGCACGGGTAGGACTTATCACTAAGAAGTCGGTCAAATTGCATTCTTTACTCCAATCAAGCAGAAAGAAACGCTCTTTCCAGAAGAGTAATCTAAACTACAAGAGAGCTCCTGATTAATCTACTAGATCAACCAACCAAAACATATCTCAATAGTCAATACTGCAATTGTATATTCAACATCTATGAATTCATTTTCAGCACTAACAAATTTATACATATACAAGCTCTTTTTTTCCCCGCTAAAAGAACAACTACAACTATAAAGATTGTATATTCAATCATTTCGACTGCATATCATCTTTGTTTTCATGTTTATAGTTGTCATGCTTATCTAGTCTAGAAGATTAACTGTGTAATTCTCCTAAACTACACATCATAATTAATATATGAATATACATAATCATCAATCAAAATAACATCATAGACATAGTAAATAATTAAATTGAGTGTCTAAGTTAAAAGTATTAATTGCAATGGAAAAAAACTAGCTCTATATAATAGAAACAGAAACTACAATGAGAGGCGACGTAAACAAGTCAATGAAGTCAAAGGAGAGAGAAAAAGACCTCAACGAAATAACCAGTTCCGACATCAACAAGAACTTTATCGGCATCATCTAGAGTTCCAGGGACGTAAAGCGACGCCGTAAGAGGCACCAGCATCTCCTTCCCTGGTAAAAAAAAATAACGAAATTAGATCAAATTGAAGAGAATGTTAAAGAAGAGAGAGAAATATAAAGAGTACCTTTAGGGCGAAGAGAGAGGTCTTGAAGAGCAGACGACGCGAGTTCGAGTCTGGTAGTAGCAGTGCGAATATTTGAGAGACTATCTTGAAGAAGGTTGAGTTCAAGATCTGATTGTTCTTTCACCATTTTTAATTGTTCTACGCTCATCTTCTCCATCTCCGCTGCTCGTACCATTGCTCCTCCTCCACCTTTGTTCGCCATTTTCTTCTCTTTTCTGCAACTTTACTTTGTTTTTAATTTCTCATTGTTTTTCCTTCTACCCTTTTTTCTTATTTCTTATGTTGTTGTTGATTGAATGCGTTTTATGGCATGATCAAATTATTTTTGAAATAGGAATTTGGGAATATTGAGTGCCCCTATAGCTCAGTGGTAGAGCGTCAGTCTTGTAAACTGAAGGTCTGTAGTTCGATCCTGCATGGGGGCATTTTTTGAACAGGATGATTTTTTTTTTTTGATACGGAAAACAAGCCTGCAGCAGGCCCACAATGGAGCCAAAATAAAACATTCTGCGATGATAAGGGAAAAATCATTTTTGAACAAGATGATTTGCATTTTTGCAATTTTGAACGAGATGATTTGCATTTTTGCAATAGAGGTCAATATTTTTTATTATTGAAATGTATTTAATGTTTACAGGTTGATTTGCATTTTTGCAATAGAGGCCTATATGTTTTTTTATTGAATGTATTTAATGTTTATATTAGAGTTGTCGATTAGGTTGTGTCGTGACTATTTTCTCTTCGCGTCATTTACTAATCGTGTCAAAAAGCCTCGATACTAACCCGACCTATTTAACTAATTGTGTCGAAATCTCTTCAACCTAATTCGACACGTTTAATTAAGCGGTTACTTAAATTGACCTATTTAACTTATGTATTCTAAATCCCTAATTAATTTTAATTATAGATAGATTTTTTATGTCCAATATCTATCGATCCATGTTTATTTAGGTAATAACTTGCTAGTATATTAGAAAGTTTTAAGGAATTCATTGTTGTTTTGCGAACTTATACCCTAAATGGTTTTAAAATGTAAAATTTTCCTATATGTTTAAGTTAAACGTGTAAAAGTCGTGTCAGCTTCAGGTTGAAAATCTCAACACTAACCCAACCCATTCCTTTCGTATCCAGTTCGTGTCATATTGTCATGTCGTGTCAACTTTTAACAACTCTAGTTTATATACGCACTTCAAATTTTATTTTGGTCATTAGTCAAGTATCATAACATTTATTTTGGTTCATTTACCATAAATTATAAATATTATAACTTATAAACTTTGATGCATTTGTAGTTTGATTTTAAAATATGAGAGCTCAACAAGGACACAAATTTGTTAAATTTCTTCTCACTAATAGTTGTTTCAAAATAAATTACAAACCTCAAAATTAGTTTTTGGCTTTTTGGCTTTTTGGGCATTCATCAAGTGTCGGATTTATTTATTCTTGGTGGCTGACTATAAATGATAAACTTTTTGAGCATTAGTACTAGTTTAAATTTGTATTCCAGTTTTAAAATATGAGAACTTAATGTGAGCACCTAAAAACTTTCAAAGTACTTCTGAATTTTGTTTGAATTTTTCTTGGATTTTAGAACTAATAGATATTTTTGGTCTCAAAACCATTTTAACTATGTTGCAATGTTGGTGTTACCCCCTCACCTCGAAGTATTTCATCCTCAAACTCTATATTTCATTTTGGACGTGGAACTGGCTTATGAGAGTTGCTGATTAATTTGGGTTAGGCCCAACTAGATATTGGATTTTGGAGTGGGCTAGTTCAAAGTTGAAGAGGATATGTGTTAGGATAGATTTAGGAGTATTTCCTAAATCTATCTATCTATAATTGTTTACCTAGACATATCTATCTACAAGTGTTTAGAGATAATATTTATTAGTATTATATTTAGGATATGTTTTCCTAGTTCTACCTAAGTTAGGATTCATATGATGTACTATAAATATCCCCTTTGGGTTAATAATAAGGAGAACCTTTTCCCTTCAATCTATTTTATCATGGTATCAGAGCGGACGATCCTGACCCAATATGAAATGCAGGATGGAAGGTATTGAAGATCTGTTTGGAGCAAAGTAAGCTCAACAGAATTGTAATGGCCCTAAGAAGGGGCCCAATTGACATCATGTTGGAAGTCCAGAGAGGGCCCAACGAGGATGTTGTGACCTATCCAAATTGCAAGATTAAAGGTGGCTCACATGTGAGGAGGAGTGTTAAGAGTATAACCCACATGTTAGTTAGAAATTGTTTGTCCCACATTGAAGAATTAGAGAGAGAATGACTAACATATAGATTGGTAGGTTATTACTCCACCAATCACCAATTGGTTTTAGAATGGAACCCTGTCAACCTTATATGTGGTCAAACTCTCCTCCAGCGTGGGCTTGTGTTAGGCCTAATGAAGTTTATCATGGTAGATGGGTCCGTTAATTTACTCTGGGCCAATTGAAAAAGGGACCTCACATGTGAGGGGGAGTGTTGAAGCTATGATGTATAACTCACACCACATGTGAGTGTCCCACATTGATTAAAGAAGAGAGATGAGTTCACTTTATAATGCGAAGGGGCTACTCCCCTTATAGCCATATGGTTTTAAGGTGGAACCTCCTTTGTCTTGTGAAGTGGACTTTCTCTCCTTGTGATGGGTGCGGCCCAGGCCCATATTTAACATGGTATCAAGAGCAATTTAAGATCTTGGGTAAAAACTCAAAAAATATTATTCTCCTGCCGGTGGGTGTGAGTTTTATACCCACCGGCCGGATTTTACCCCTCAAAATAGAGAATTTTTTTTCGGACACTTCATCGTTTGTTTTCCTTAATCATGAGAGGGATAAGATTGAAATACAAAGACAACCAAACCTCCATGATAGTGTGAGAGGGGAGATTGAATTAAAAACCCTTACAAGAGTTTGTGAAGTGAGATACATAACTAAACACACAACCTACGAGAATTTGTATGATATGCAGGAAAATTCTGATTTTTTTTATGACAATCATTGTCTGGTTGGGACGGTGATCGTGTGAAAGATGACGATGTTATGATGACGAGGACTATATTGATCATGATCAAATAGGAGATGGATGTTACTGTGATGAGAAGGATGAATAACGTGATATGATGATATGGAACAAGATTTATTTATATTGTTTTATCTTTGTTATTTATATTCTAAGCAAGAGGTGCGATATGATTTCGATTTGTGCGGAGTAAAGTGGCATAATGAAGATCAATTGGCTGGACAAAATGTGTGGCGTTGAATTTTTTTTCACCACTGAAAAAAATGGAGATTTGACGGATTCGAAAAGAACGGCGTTTCCGGTGAATTAATATATGTGATAAGAGGTTCGAAAAAAATGGCGTCCCTCGTATACTTAACGGGTTCGACCGCTTTATTGAAATATTTGGTGAGTTCGAAAAGAATGGCGTTCTCATCAAGAAAAAAAAAATTACAGGTTCGAAAAGAATGGCGTCCCTGTTTGACTGACTATTGATGGATTCGAAAAGATTGACGTTTTCATCATCAAGACAAAGAAAATTACGGGTTCGAGAAGAATGGCGTTCCCAAAAATAAGAAGAAAAAATTTGGCGGGTTCGAAAAGAATGACATTCCCGATAATATATCTATTTAATTTGATTTGACTTAATTTTTTTTGTTTCTCCAATCGTAACGTTCATGTTACTGCCGTTGCGATTGCGGGAGGGTGTTAGGATAGATTTAGGAGTATTTCCTAAATCTATCTATCTACAATTGTTTACCTAGACATATATATCTACAAGTATTTAGAAATAATATTTATTAGTATTATATTTAGGATATGTTTTCCTAGTTCTACCTAAGTTAGGATTCATATAATGTACTATAAATATCCCATTTGGGTTAATAATAATGAGAACCTTTTCCCTTCAATCTATTTTAACAATATGTCATTGATAAGAGAAGGAAAGGTTCAGCCCAAGACCAAAGTAACTCAAGCCCAAATAAATACTAATCTGAAAATGCACACCAACATTCCTTAACGCGGAGCTGTATCAATTATCATTCATAACAACCAAGAAAGTTCGAGAAAGTAGAAAGACAAGTTCAAGGGAGAAAAAAACATTCAGTACAGAATCACACATGCTAGTTACGACTAACGGAATACTGCATAAGTGCTTGCCAACTAAGAATAATCTTATTGGAACTTTCCTTCTCACTGCTTTATTTCATCCCAAACACTAAATTTCTTATCTTGAAATGGGTGTTCACGTAATACAATTCAATATTTGGTTTCATAAATGTGCTTATTGATTATTGTTGATATCTTATAGTCTACTTGAATTTGTTAGTTATAATCTATATTGTATATTAATACTTGATTCTCGCCGCCTGATAATGACTTGGTGACATGTTATACAATAAGAATGATTTATATATACGTGTCTAATTGAAATATGTGCTATCCACTAAAAAATAGTGTAATACGAGTAAATTAATAAGATTCCGATACTTTATTCTCGTCACTTGATAATGACTTGGCGACATGTTATACAATAACAATGATTTATATGTGTGTGTCTACTGTCTAATTGAAATATGTACTATCCATTGAAAAATAGTGCAATACGAGTTAACAAGTCTTGAACAATGATCAAGAATAAAGAGAAGTAAGGAAGAATGAAAAACACACCTATAAAGTTTAGAAGAGGTTTTCTTCTAAAACAAGTTATCAAAGAAGATTATTATTCACTTAGGTTATAGACATAAAGTTAAATGCTTTATCTTTCATCGTGTAACATACGCAAATTTACACTAAGGAAAGATTGACTTATAATTTATAATGAGTTCACTCGTTATATAATATATATTTTTAAGTGTACCACGCACACTCAAGGTTCTTTTTTGCTTGTCTATAATTCTCTTCATTTCGCAATTCTTGCTCGTTTGGAGTACATAGTCTTGGGTGTACCATGATCAAGATACATCCAAGTATATGATGAAGGTTGTAATTTATAACAGATGTAGTTGAAGTAATAAATGGTATCATATTAAAAATATAAAACTGCAAATATTATAAATTGTATTGCCTTCACAAGTTTATAAATTAGCTCTATATCATGAAACATTTTTGCAAAGTTATCCTTTTTTTTGTTAAAAAAATAATCTTATTATAGTATAGTACTTATAGAACAATTATATTAAAGTTGACAAGATTCAACTACAAAAATTCCAAATGTGGCATATTATTTTTGTAATAGAATAAAATATATTAAACAATAATTTAATTAAGATCTCAAATCCTTTATGCATGACTTGAATGGGTCATCTAAAGACTCAAAAGTCAAAACTAGTCAAATTCATTAAAGTATTTTTCTTTCCATGTTTAGCATACATTTTAAAAAAGTGGAAATTAAACTTATTAAAAACCACTCTAAAAGAAGGAAAAAAGAGGAAACCAACAACTTAAGTGTATGAGCTGGTTCAAAATCATTGGCATTGATTATGAGAAGGCCAGAAAAAGAAGTAAAGAACAGCTATTATACTTGCTCACTATTTACCACTGCTTCACACTTTGAATCTCCCAATATTTCTTTCATCCCTCCCCTTTTTTTTCACCACTAAGTGAAGCCAGCAATAATGCAACATGAACAGGGTTTGAAAGCCAAGCTTTAGTTTGTGGCCTGCTGAGTGCTAGCATGCCTCCTGTTTTAGACACACACACACATTCACTGACTACATGTACAGGCGCTACATGATACTATGGATTTATGGTCTATGGGGAGAAACTACTTACCTAAGGGTGAGTTTATCCCTCAGACTCAACTCCAAACTTCAGACTGTGCCACATCAGCTTTCCACTACTTTTTAATTCTACAGACTCACTCCAAACTCATTTCAGTTTTATACTCTATCCCTCAGACTCTCTTCAGACTCACTCCACTTTATTGTAAAATAGTGAAATGCAGTTTAACAAAAAAAAAAAAAACATGTGGCACATTTTTAGTGGGTAACAAAACTTTTCATTGCATGCTAGAGTCTTGTGTTGAGTCTTGGATTTTAAAACCCAGCTCAAGACTCCCTCCTATTTTTTGATGCAATATCGGTGAGTCTTGACAAGACTCCCTCTAAGACTCCCTCTAAGACTCACTTAGAGACTAGGGATATTCACACCCTAACTATCTCAATTATGATGCCAAAAAAAAGATTATGAATTAGTATTCTAAAATAATCTTGATTGTGACCAATGTCTTTCCAAATGATATCATTTTTTGTTTGAAGTTATTAAATTGTTAAAAAAAAAAAAAAACTCAAAGCAGTTCAGACGCAAATTAGAAAAAAAGCAGTTAACATTCTTCAGTGGTCACTTTTCATATTGGATGAAATTACAAGCATGTAACTAAGCTTAAGTTTGTTATGCAACCTATATCATATGACTTATAATTAGTTAATAAAACAAATAACTTGCTTTGACTGATTTTTGTTTTACATTTTTTCTTCAATTTTCCTATCCTCTCTCTTATTATCTTCCCTACCTAACCAATTAGTTGATCTTCTACATAGGTATCAGCGAGGATTAATTGAAGTTTTACATAATCAACAAGACGATTGGATATAATTGAGAATCAGATTATTTTTGTGAATTTATTAAGACTACACGCGTTTCACATGCAGTTTCCTTTCTGAACTTATTAGAATTTATGTAGGCCTTAACTAGACTTATTGTTGTAAGATGACGAAATGAAACCAGGTAGGCGAGTAGTCTTCTTATTTATTTATTTATTTAATTATTTATTCATTTGCTACTTGAACTTATTGGGTTTCATCCGAAAATAAACCTAAGCAGTCAAGCAGATGTTGCTCCTAGCTAACCTGCTGCCTAATTATATCGCTAAACAAATCATCATCGGTTATAGTGGGATGTATTGCTAAAATAATTTAGGTTCAAAGTACACTAATCTTTCAATACAGCAAGATGATATGAAAACAGACTAACAAATTGACTTGACATAAAAAGTCGTAAAGACATGATTAGTATATGCAATACGTTTGTGCAAAACTGGCATGTTATTATCAAATCAGCCACTGATGATTCATTAGAGATTTGATTACATAATAATATGAGCACTACCTATATCAAATATCCTTACATTCTCTGCAGTTAAAAAAGTTAATGAAAGAGGAAAGTTACATGTAAGTTTATTAACATTCCTGGTAATTGTTGGTTGATACCACCAGAAATCTAAAGGAAAGAAAAGGCCAAAGCTAGCATCATCATCAGCAATTTTCCAGTGTAAGACTTAAAAATGAAGCCTCGCAGAGAATCAAGGATTCAGAGCAAGACTGACAACCCATCAATGTCGCCCATTGATCTTGAACCATGCATGGATTTAATTCGGACATCCATCAAGATCGCTCGAGTTCAAGTCGCGGTGGACAACCACACCCTCTGCTGTGGCAACTTATTTGAGGCATATGGGTGTGTGTTCTCTTAACCTAAATAAGTTTCAAGTTTGATAAAGTCCATTTCGGTTGTAAGCATAAGGTCGGACTCATCAGGTCCAATAAATTCAGTTCACATAAGTTAAAGGTTCAAGATAACCCAACCTATGCCACCACCGACCCTTGGAAATTTGGAACGGCAATAATGTCGATTGGTTATCCAAATTCGAGTTGGGTTTTCCGTACTGAAGGTGATGAACACCTAGAGAAAGCTTAATAAACAGCAAGAAAGGGTGTCATATTCAGAATCACAAGAACCACAAAAACCCCACCAGAAACAAGGTCATTCAATTCCTGAACCCTGACAGCTAATATATGTTGACTCAATCAACACCATTGCTTACACACTAGTGATGAGTTGAAACTACAGCATCCAAGCGTTCCTTATCATCAATATCATCACCTTCACCTAAAAAAGGAAATTGTAATATCTTACCAACACCTCTGTCCTCTCCATCAATATAGAATCTGCCTAAATGAAAACAAATGCATAAAAATAAAATTACTCAGAAAATAACCACCATCTTTTTTTTACTAGAACAAGGGAAACAGAGTTACCTTAAGGAAGAGTAAGACATCTTTTATTCTATAACAGCTCACACTGATGAAACTTTGCACTATAAACAGTAGAAAAATCCAGTACAACAAAAGATGGGCTCCTTTATTCCTTCACAGTTAGTTCACACCCAAAGAAAAAAAAAAAAGCTAAGTAATCAAGTTACAACTTGCAACCATTACATACAAGTAGTACATGAAAATCTAACCTAACTTGATTATTTTGATCACCAGAATGAAATGTAATTAGCTAGGAAAACAAACCAACAAGAACACTTGAAACCTTACAACCAATAATCACAGCTGATTTCGGCACAGATTGAGAACAAACGCGACATGGATCGAGAGCGAACATCCACTGCATTATTCATTAGTCAGTCCACCATAGTCCATAGCTCGAAACGACAGTAATTTAGTAGAAAACTTCGTAGTAGATTGATCGATAAACTCGATCATTCATTCACTACACTAACAATTGTAACTTCAACAAATTCCATTGAAGTGAGGCAAATGAACAACAAAGAATTATGCAATTGAACAACATTTGGTGATGCAAGAATTACAAAAGATTCCAACTTCACATTTCATGAGAATAAAAAACCTTTCCATAGGTTTTCCCCACTTTTTTTTTTCTTCTTCTTACTTGAGTTGAACAAATTCAAAAACTCTGCTCATAATATTACAAAGAATTTCACCAGCTTCTTCTTTCTCCAGCAGAGCAAAAAAAAAACAGAACCCTAAACCCTAAAAACCCTAAAATTGAATAAAATCAATCAAACAGCAAACTTCTCCTACCAATTCTTTCCTCCCCTTCGAGAAAGAACGAACACGCATACATTACACACACAAACAATCATAGACATACATCATAATAATGATTAATGACACCCCTAATTAACCCTAATTTTTTTTCCTGCTCTCAGTTCTCAATTCTCACACACAAAAGAAATATCAAATTACTTACAATACAACCTGGAAATTGGACCAAATTCATTCATCATAAAGAATAAAATCGCATTGATTATGATTACGATTACGATTACGATTACGATTACGATAAATCAACGAGGATCATCGTCTCTCCTTCCAGCAGACGAAGCAGCAGCACCAGAAGCAGGAGCACCGGATAAGGAAGCGAGTAAATTAAGATGATGTCCTTGACCAATAGGCATGTAATTCCCAACCCTAGAAGCTTCTCCTAAGCTGACCTGATGTTGTTGATGTTGTTGTTGTTGTTGTTGTTGTTGTTGATGATGTTGATGAGTAAGAAACCTTCCAGCCATAGCAGCGGCTTGTTGATGACTAAGAGCAGCAGCAGCAGTAGGGCCCACAACCATTTCAGGCCCAGCAGCAAAACTCCAGAAATCAGGACGAGTAGGAATAGCCCAATACCCAGTAGCAGGCCCAACTCCAAGTGAAGCAGTAGTAACAACATCTTCTTTATCAACGACACCGTTTTGAGCCTCGTTTTCTTCAGCTGTAGTTCTAAGACGTTTACCTAGTAGAAAAGGGGTGGCTTTGATGATGTTGTTGTTGATGTTGTTGTTGTCGGAGGAGGAAGTGGTGGGGCCGGATGTACGGAGGTGGTGGTGAGAGGAGAGAGAGTGAGGAGAAGAAGTAGAGAAAGAAGCTGGTGTTGTACCAGTACCGGTAGCAGCTATAATAGAAGGTTCAGCTTGTCGGAGAAGCCACTCAATGGTTTGACCGTCTGACTTATGACCTAACTCACGTGTTAGCTGGAATACACGTGCGGCGCAGATGATTGGCATGCGTATCCTTCTACCTCGTCCGTCTACTTTGCTGTGTCTGTCTTTTGCTGGTGCTTTCTTCACCGCTAACGTTGTTGATGTCGGTGCTGCTGTTGTTGTTGTGGTTGTTGTTGGTGTTGTTGACGTGGCAGTTTGTCGTTGGGAGAGTGAGTGAGTGTGGTCAATGATTACGCCGCCAACGCCGCCGTTGGTTGCACCGTCTGTCGCCGACATGGGAGAAGGATTTGAGAGTGAGGAATATTGATTTTTTTTTTTTTTTTTGGTTTAAAAAAAGAATGATGGAATTGGGGGCCCAAAAGAAAAGGGGGGGGAATAAATCAATAAAATTAGATAGTAGAGAGGAGACTGTAGGGGAGCCCGCCGACGAAGGGGGAGAGGAGAGAAGAGAGAGAGTGGGGGAGGTGGGGAAGGAGGAGAGAGATTAGAGATAGTATTTGTATTTGATATGATATTGGGAATAATAATAAGAGATGAGATGAGATGAAATGGGTTTGGGTTTGGGTTTGGGTTTGGGTTTGGGTTTGGGTTGGAGGGTAGGGGAAAAGAGGAGAGAGAGGGAGAGAGAAATGATTGAGAGAGAGAGAGAAGAGAGGCAGGAGCTGGTGGAGACAGGAAGGAGGGCACATGGGTGGTGGGGTAACAAACTGGACCCCACTGGCGAATGGGACCCAGTCTTTCTCTTTCTATGTTTTTTTAAAAGTCTAGTTTTGTGACTACACGCGCTATATTATCTACTAGTAACTCCGTTTCATATTACATGCAACACTTGTACTTTTCATGCATGTCAATGCAAAATTTTGAGGACATATATCTCTAATTTTGTATTTGTAAAAATTATAAAAAGTACATATTAAAAAAATACATATTAAGACGAATCTAACAAGATCACACATGACTATATTTTTATTCACGTATAAATCACAAACGATGGTCAAAGTGAAATTTGTGAATAGTGTAAAATGTCAAAGTGTTGCATGTAATATGAAACGGAGGGAGTACGAGAGATTCATTCTATTTACTTGAACTTATCTGAACTGAATTTCTTATACCGGATTGGTCTTGATTTTCCGTTGTTTAAACTTGATCTGACCTGATTGAACCGGATTAGACTTGAAACCTATGTCGTCTATGTATGGTGTTTTTTGCTGAATTGTACTCTTCTTCACTTTTGGTCTTAGGTTATGTTCTTTTAGATTGAATTGAACTGAACTGAACTGTACTTAACTTAACTTAATTTGTCTGAAGTGAATTGAATTGAAACTTATGAGAGAAAATTAACTGAATGAAACTGAATTTGTCTGAACTTAACTTAATTTGTTTGCACTGAACTGATTTAAATCTGTGATGTGAGAGGAAACTAAGTGAAATGAATTTGTTTGAACCGGACTGAATTAATGGAAATTCAGTCTCTGAAAAACAGAGTCTTACTCCCTTTGTTTCTCAATGTTCTTCCTAGTTCTTTTATTAGGGTGTTTCACAAAGTTCTTCATACCCAAACGGTAGTTTCGTGCCTTATTTTCTTTATTGGGTAGTGTTAGGAAACGGGTGGTGTAGCGTTTGATTAATGCGGAACAAGTCAACAAAATAATAAGAATGAGAAAAACGATAAAGAAAATAAATAAGAAGAACACAAGGATTTACGTGGCTCGGTCAAATTAGACCTACGTCCACAGGTGATGGATTCGAGAGCTTCTTCACTATAATGGAGAAAAACAAAGAGAATATACAGGGGAGTCCTAAATTCTTAATGGCTAAAAGTGTGTATCAAACAATGACCACCAAGAGGATCCTTTTATAACATAAGGAAACCCTAATAAACCATAGAATAATCTCCTAGTATAACTCTAATGGCGGCTTAATAAAATTAGGGTAAAAATTAGAATAACCCGTGAAAAGAATGCGTCGCCCGGTCGGGCGCGAGACGAAATTACAGTTTCGACAGTTCTTCATAAAACAGCCATAACTTTCTCGTTTCTCAGCGGAATTGGGCATATGACCTGTCGTTGGAAAGCTCTTGGAACAATCTATCACCTCCAATTTGAATCACATCAAAACCATTTATAGATTGACAGATATGTCATATGTACATTCAAAGTCAGCCTTATGCCATTTTCACAAGATTTCAAGTCACGAATAACAGGTAGTTTCTCACAAAAGTGTATTATATAAGGTAATTTCTCGCAAATTTTCTCTATTTAAAAACCAAAATGTTAGAATGAACAAAGAAGTACTAGAAAGTTGGAGAAAAGTAATATCCAAACATCATATCAATTTTAAACTTCATTTTAATAATAAAACCATATTGTACACATTTCTTGAAAATGATTGGGTACTCAAATTTGATGTCCATTAGGTCGAAGACCGATTCTACAATTTTCGAATCTGATTTTGATCTGTACCAATTAAATTGGAAGCGAATTTAATTGGATTCAGGCTTAGTTTTAGAAAATTTGAACTTTGATAAAAAGAAAAATAAATATTTGACCAAGTATGTGATCTCGGTCATCCTTACAACGCACAAAAGTTATATTCTAAAATTCATATCACTCTAAACTGAAACTATTTCATTAATACTGGGAAGTCACACAATATCTACCATAGATATCAAAATCTAACGAAAATGTATGAATTTGATTCACATAAAAATCCAATCTAGGAAAAGCATGATAGTTGTAGATGAGATATGTCACTTTTACACGCCCTTTATCATATATACAACTTTTCACGAGAAGGCCCATTGAATTGTTATTTTGATGTTGATTGTGATCTAAGTCAACTGGTTACAGATGAATAATTGACATTATGCTGCAAAAACCTTTTGATCCAATCAATAAACCAATTTGTCATAGACCAACTGGTAGTACATAAACAGAAACCATAAAATTAACACAACTAATTGGAAAAAGAGAAAATTAAGGCTTATCATCACCCTAAAAGACGTAACGATTACAATAATAAAGGAAAACTAGAGTTTACAAAAAGAGAAGAGAAGTCATAGGAAGGAGATATACATTTTTCTGAAATTTACCTCAACAATAACTCGTACTATCTACTAGTGATAATTCATAAAATGTTAAATAGAAGTACAAAATTATACAAAATTTTTCTGAAATTTTTAAATTTACCTTCATAATGTAATTGTATTTTATTTTTAACCCTGAACTGAACTGAACTTATTGGACCTGAACTGAACTGAACTTATTGGACCTGATTCAACTTATTGGACGTGATTGAACCTGATTGGACCTTATTGGACCTGATTGAAACTTATTGACATGATTGGAACTTATTAGACCTGATTGGAACTTATTAGACCTTATTGAACCTGATTGGAACTTATCTGACCTTATTTAACAAAAAAATTGATGAGTAATAACATAAATATTACCCCTAACATAAATACTATCCCTCAAAATTTATTATAACATTATAATCATTAAAATTATCCTTCAAAAATATAGTAATTATTAGTTATCTCTTATGATTAACATATTAACAAAAAAAATATTATTTATATGCTTGCCTATACACAACTTTCACCACTAATATATCTAATAGTGTTGCTTTGATTTCATAAAGCACTAGTAGGAAATCAATTAATAACATTTTTATCTTTCATTGTTATTAGTAACGAAAACATATTATATCTAGTTATTTAAAGAGGAATTACAAAATATTATAATTATGAAGATTATTATTGTTAACCTTATTTGACCATGATTATAATATTTTTTAATAATAACATAATAAGCCAATAGTAATATGAGTCAATGTTATCAGGATCAGGATCCTACTTTGGATCGTAGGAGTTGGTAGGATCGAATCGGTGGGATCGGATCGTAGGATCGTAAGATCCTACAATTCGGGAAAATAGAGATAATTATGCTAGAATATGGTGAGAACCTCATGTTAAAAATTTACACATATTAATAATAACTTATTTCATTAGCAAATTTACACATATTAATAATGACTTATTTCATTAGCAAATGGCGATAGTTTTTCAATACTATAAGATTTGAAGTAACATGCAACTAAAATCTAATAGGAGAAATATAATATGTGAAAACTCTTTATGATTATTTTACGATAGGATCAGATCGTAGAGTCGTAGGATCGTTGTATCGTATTGAGATCCTACCATGTGATTTTTTTGTGATTGAGTAGGATCGGGATCGGTAAGGTCCTTCCGGATTGTAGAATCGTAAGATCCGGATCGGGATTTTAACAACAATGATATGAGTAATAAAATAATAGATCTTAATGCAAATATAATACTATATAATCATAGCGGTACTTTAATTAAAAAATTTAGTAATAACATATCAGTTAATCGTAATATGAATAATAAAATAATAGACAATATTACAAATATAATACTATATAATAATCATAATGGTACTTTAATTAAAATTTTAATTCAAATTTATTAATAATTGACTATTTGGACCTTATTGGAACTTATTGGATCTGATTGAACCTGATTGGAACTTATTGGCCCTGATTGGAACTTATTGACCCTGATTGGAACTTATTGTCCTGATTGGACCTGATTGAAACTGAACTGAACTGAACTGAACTGATCAGACCTGAAACTTACGTATTGTCTCTGTAATTATTATGGAAAAAAAAGGGAGTATCCAACTTTTTAGCCCCATAGTTCGCCTTCCTTCTGGTATAGGAGCTAGTCAAATGGTTCCAATTTAGGGGATATTGAAGTGGGTTCCCTTTCCTAATCCACAATCTGCTACAAGTAGTTTTCAATTTAACATACAACAGCATTTCAATTACCTTTCCAGTGGGGTGCAAGATGATATTGATAGTGCATGATCTCAAAGCTTTTATTTTTTAACTAATTGAACCTACCTTTTTTGTCCAATTAGTGTTTTCAGTCATCCTTGTACACAAATATGTAATCTAATCTAATTCTTCACTACCTGTATGTAGCAACCTTTTCTTTTTTTATTCATTTTATTTGTTGACGAGGAGTCGAGGAACCTTAAGCTTAACTATTAGTCTATTATTCCTAAAGTCCTACTACAAGAGAGTCAAGGGACGGAATCAAGTTTCTTTTCAAGTCTTTAACTATATCAATGCCAAATTGCCAATGGCATAGCAAAACATCAACCACTAGGGGCACATCACAATTTTAAGACAAGTGTCCTCTGGGAAAATTTTGTATTTCCTCCCATCAATATTTGTTAATTGCAATATTTGTCTAATTACTCACTCCCCTTTTTAGTCTCTTCTCTCTCCTTTCCCACAAAACCCTAATTTTCAACCTAGGGGATACCGCCCCCCTTTTGGACGGTGGTAGCGCTTCTCTCCCTTTTCTTACTTTTTTTAATGTTAGTGTTTAATAAACTTCGCCTCTCTCAATGGAGAGTTTTTCTACCCATATATTGGGTTATATCTACCCATATATTGTGTTTTATCTCTCTCCATGTGAGAGTTTGGAGACTTTGTTTTTGGTTTTTTGTGTAATTCAAGAGGTTGATTTGTTGATCGAAATTTGTGCAGAGTTGCAACATATGTCAGTACTTCGTTTACAATCACTTGAATTAAATCCAGTGATACTTCAAAACTACAAAAGATCGACAAACCCCCTTGTAGAAGGCTGCATCAGACAGTGATGTGAAAGACGAGGGTTTTCAGAAGTGTTAGATCTACTCAACGATCGTGGTTTTGTCATACTAGAATTGTATTTATTTCATTTTGATATGTATTTGTTTAGTTTTGACTTCTATTGTAGATGTCGTATGACTTTGAATCAATGAATTAATTTTAATTTTAAAAAAATGCAATATTTGTTTTATAATTAAAAGAGTCTAATTATGTATATAGCTTATTCATTAATTATACTGCAATTTATATTATCAGTCACCCAATGCTATTTATTTGCTCATTACTCATTTTTAGAGCTCTAAATGAGTGAAGATTGAGAAATGAAAAAAAAACTTAATTAGGTGTACGGTACAACCGAGTTTACAATTTTTTTTGGGTAAGTAAGATGAAGGACCATACTAAACTGACACCTCTTACAGGTATAAGCAGTCAGTTTTACAAGTTAGGCTCCTGGGAGGAAGGAGGGATAGTAAGAAAAACCTCACCCCCGGCCCAAAGAGCCCCATTGTGGGATTTGATCCAATGACTTTAAAGTCATGAGGCCAAACCTTTATCACTAGGTCATGCCTTGCTTGGTACCCCGAGTTTATAATGTAGGTTTTGTAATATTACAAACGTGAGGATTTAGGTATAGGAAGATTTGTTGTTAGCATATTTCTCTTGCCTATTTTTATTTTTTTAATAATGGTAAACGATATATATTTGACATGTGTATTATGTTGCAAATAAGAGATATAAGTGGTCAAGGATTTTAGATCTCTTACAATGTTTTCAATATTCATTTTTAGTACCACAAAATTTTGGAAAAAAAGTCATGATAGATGATCATGACACCATGTCAACACTTGAGAGGAAGTGACATGCAGCAGATTGCATGCATTGGCCGTGCTTTTTATATGATAATATTAACTAGTTAGTTGTTGGCACAAGCCACACATCTAGTCCTTGTATATTTTTACTATGACATAGTATTTCTGATAAAATTAATGAAGTAATATATATGTATACTACTTTGTAAGGACAAAAAATTATAAATGTTATGTACTTCCATGGATAAGTTAAGTCTTTTCAAATCATCCACATGGTCTCAAGATTACGCTCTAATGTTAACTTTTTACAACTATATGCAATTGATTTTCATCTATCGAATTTCATCTGCGAAATTATCAGTGTATGATAATATATAATTTGATTTTCATCAAATATGTTTGAGATTCCAGTTTCTTCAGAACCTCAGGTTATTTCATTGAATTCGACAATCAATTACAATGATCCATACTTCCTTTCTCATGGCGATAATTCGAACAGTCAGCTAGCTCACATTACCTTCAATGGCAACAATTATGTCAATTGGAGTCGTAGTGTGAAGCTTGCACTTGGTGCGACGAACAAAATGTGTTTTATTGATGCTACTCTTACAAAACCATCATTCGATTCCGTTGAGCATCAAATAAAAAATGGATACGAAACAACTATATGGTAACTGGATGGATCTTGTATTCTATGGATAAATCAATTGCAAAAACTTTTTACAACTATATATATGCAATTGACATTAGCCTAACATTGTAATGACTTATGTAGAGGTCGGAGTAGGGGTGACAATCAGATCGGGTTAGGTCGACCTGACTTCTATTTCGGGTCAATTACCCCCAACCCAAACCCGACCAGATTTTAATTTCAGGTCAAAAACCATAACCTGAACCCAACCCGTCCAATTTCGGGTTGATCCGAAACCAACCCAACATGACCAGATTTATATTTTATAATTGCAATAATTATACGTTACAAAATTAAACATTGCAAATCCTAACTTCAAATGCCAATTAAATCAAAGATTCAAGCTTCAAAGGCATTAATTAGTTTCCAACTTCAAATTAAGAAATGCCCTTGACCCAATACAACTTTATAATTAGAAAATAGGTGACATAAGCTGTGAAAGTCGGGTTAATTTCAAGTTGATGCCCAACCTGAACCTAACCCGTTGAGGTTTCAGGTCGGGTTGGGTTGACCCATTTTTTTATTTTCAGGTCGAAAATCTCAACCCAAACCTGGAAATTTCGGGTTAGGTTCCGGTCGGATTATCAGGTTGGGTCAACTTTTGTCAGCCCTAGATCGGAGTGTGACATGTATGATAATATTCATAGCATGAGAGACTGAGGGAGGTATCGTTATTGGATATCCTCCTCATTATAAGTCTTTGAATATAAATTATACATAGTTTATATATTCATATATATGGTTAAAAATGATCGAGAGGAATAATAATTTCTAGTATCATCAGAGGTAAGTTATTTTATTACATATAATTGATAAGAAAAATATTTTTTTATCGAAACCAATAATCAAATCAATGTCAAAGGAAAAGTAAGCTTTCTACTCATACTTTTTCTAATTAATTGGTGATTACATTTATAAGGGTGTGTTATCTTCACCTTATTTAAATTAAATTTATCAGAACTTATAAGAAATTATTATACCTATCCAAATTTATCTGAACTTATTGAAATTATAAGAGTTTAAACTTATTGGAACATATTTAAACTACTATAAACATATTTAAACTAATATGAACATATTTTAATTAAACCTTTTAAACCGAAAACTTAATTTTATCAAGTGAAAGTAACTCACCCTAAATATGTTTTATCCATGACAAGAGTTCCAAAAAAAAATTCAATATAATGGAAGTTTTCCGTCAATAGACATATAATGGAGGGTAATTTCGTCAGCACAAATAAATTTGTTGTTTGGATAATACTTGTATAACTTTGTTTATCTATAGATTTTTCTTTCTAAAAGTTATTTCATTAATTACTTTAAAAAAAATATATTCTAATGTCTTGCTTGTTATTATATAAAGCTGTACATTTAGCATGAAGAATTATCTCAAGTACTGTTTACTTATGGTGGCTTTTTTAATACTTCTTTGTCAGCTTTCTGATATTAATAATTTGAATTTATGTTATAGTATATCTATGTAAACTTATAATAGTTCCTCAAATATTGATAGTCAACATTAGCTTTATCTCAAGTTATTTAATGGCGACATCTTTTGACCTTTGTGCTCTTAGCTTCAATAATTTTGGCCCACCTTCTCCAACTGCATACGCGGTTTGTATATATGATAATAAACTTTGGTTAATATCGGCATCACCATTTCTTATTTACAAGGGACTGTGAGGACTCCTAGTATATGATATGTTAATGATTAGTTTTCCTAAGTTGTTTTGAGTTAGGACTTGTCCTTTAGGTTGTATAAATATCGTTTATTGATGAATGAGAATGATGACACAACTTGATCTAATTTAACAGACTAGTCCTAGGGAGGGATAACGCGCGATCGAGTTGAAAGAAACTAGTCACAAAAAGAATATCTATGTAGTCTAGTGATGACTTACATTTTATTACACTTTATTAAATAATTTGATCTCTCATTAATTACCTTTCATACAATGGTTTATTTTAACTGTAGTTGAATAGCTAAGTTGTTCTCATCAAAACTTACCAACTCTTAGAATTCAGATAGCAAAAAGTAGAATGTTGGCCAACGGTTGGGTTTTAATGTTTTATTCAAGTGTAAGTGAAAAAAAGAAGATGATAAAAATGATTCTTCATTATCATCATCATATCAAAATACATACATACATCTATATCTTAGTTAATTCATCACTAGAATATAAAAGGCAGGAAGAACAAGGGAGAGAGAGAGAGAGATAGCATAATAGGTATTAGGTAAGATCCATTGTAGACCTTTTTGACAATTTTTTATATATCAAAGATTACATATTATTTCCCTGTTGGGCAAAAAATTGTTGAAAAAGAGGAATATATAGTAGGTAGGGGAAAAACGGTTAAGATAATGAAGGAGACAACAAAAATACATGTAGGCTACGTTCTCTTCACATTGATGACCTTTGAGCACAAGTTTCTATACTAAAATGCCTAAGCACTTATAAGTAGTATGACAAATGATTGAATATTAATTAAAATTTAAGGTATTGACTGATTATGGGTCTGAGCAATGCCTCAGGTTGCTTCATGTAATCATAGTTTAACTAGTGTGTGGCCCGGGCGTTGCCCCGGGTGGGACTGTTTTTACTTTTTTGTATGGTTTTACTATTGTTTGTATCGTTTATGAAAATTGTGTTATTTGCTTTATGTCGTTTCTAATACCATGTAGCTTGTAAGTTGTGTTATGCAATGGATAATGTTGACTGAAGTTTATCGTCATTCTTACTTTTCAACAGTAGAAATATGTCAAGTATGCGTCAAAACAATAAAGAAAACATCGTGAGGTGCATAAAGAAATTATTTTGCAGACAATGCTCTTATTCCAGATGCTTAGGATCATAATTTTTGGGGTTGCTGCTTCGATTGGATCTTTAATATGTATTTGTGAATTGTTTGATTGAATTAAAAAAAGTCCCCTTCTTCACTTGAAATAACTACCTTGAGTTACATATACTTTTAAGGACAATGTGTGGATTGAAATAGCATGGTTCAACTGCATTAGTGAAGGTGAAGAAGGACAAGAAAGCAAAGATTGTTAATTTATTTTTTTTGGCTTTCTAATTTGCATAAAATCAATTGCATCTAAGATGGTGAACAAATTTATACAAAAGAAACAAATAAAAAGATGAACATATTACCTTGCTAAGTTGATTGATTAGAGAAATCCTCTGACAAAAAAACGAAGAGAAAACCAATTAGTTTAAAACAAAAAAGAATTGAAAAATAAAGTTTCATCCATCACAAAAACCCAAAAAAGTATGCCAGATTAGATAATACCTTCTTGAAGAGGAGCAACAAAAGTTTGAGGATCATACAATTACCCTATTAGTTATATATATAGAGAGGGGGTATATTTCAGTGACAAAATTATGCAATTACTTAACTGATAATTGAACTTCAATGTGTAATGAGAATATTAGCATGATTTAGGAGTGATTAGTGAATTAAATTATACTTGCAATCAAGGGATTTGTGCTAAGATTAACAATTTCACTTACCTTCTTTATGGGTGTTGCCCTCTGATCTTTGAACTCCATCTCTTGATTCGTATTTTCGAACAACAACAATAAGATTCGATTAGCAACAAGAATAATTTGTACCGCTAGCCCATTAATTACGAAGTAGATAGAGGAGTCTAACGTTCATGGTGCATTTCGAAAGGGGAGATGGAGCAAGGGGGTGACAACAACAAAATTAAGAAAAATAAACTTTATGGCTGGAAGTAGGCATTGACTGCCACATTACTAATTACAACACATATCTATAATTATGTGGAAACATGAATCACTAAAAGATGTTAGATCAGATGATGAGTCTTTGGAAATCCTTACCTAAGGTCAGGGGTTCGAGCCCAGGCTTTAGCATATATATTTTTTAAATAGTGATCACCAGACTTATTATTGGTTAATAGACACGTGGCAAAATTTTGGTGGCAAAAGGAGGGTGCCACGTGGCGCATAGACGTTGTCAAGCACACCTTTTAATATATTTGTATAGATACCAAATTTTGTTATTACAACTATTTGCATGCATGTAATTATTTAAGATCTATACTAATATATTAAAAGGCGTTCCTAAGAATGTCTATGTGCCATGTGGCACTCTCCTCTAAGCTTTAATGCAAATGCTCTATTTTCATGTCAAACCCCTCAACTAAAAAAATAATGTTCTGTAGTTACAAGGTATCGAACACGTGACATTTGAAATGAAAAGTAAAAGCTTAACAATTGATCCAACATATAATCATTGTTTAGTATTTCAAAATAAAATATAATAAGGTCTTGTAATTATATCTCATTAAAAGGCTTATACAAGTAGTTAGATACCTAGCACATTAATGGTAATGCTAAGAGACTATTGTAGACAAACTTTTACTCCAATTTCTTGTATTCTTCAAATTATGACGTCAATTTTTTTCTCACAAGACAAAAATTTACGAAAACAAACAACCTGGGGCATCGCCCGGGATACTCACTAGTTACATAACTATTTGATGTATCATCTATTTTTATTTTAAATCACAATCGAACACAAACTTTGGTTAATCTACAATGAATATTAGCTTAAATTAATTACAAGGACTGGAGAACAAATTAAAGGTGAGAAAAAATTATCTATTTTTATATGGCATGGGGGAAAAGCTTCAAATAGAAACCTCGTTGATCGGTTCTTTCTGGTGATTAGCTTCTTGGGACGAACTCATTCGAAAGAAAGTGGCAACACCTTAGCCTTGTCTACTAAGGTTCTTTTATCTCAACTTATTTTTTCTGAACTTCTATATATATTACATTTTTCTTAATTTAATTATTTGAACTTTCAGAAAATTTCTCTACAATATCTTATCTTTTATGTACTTTTTGAGGAGCACAATTATCAATGAAAGCTAATTAAAGTAGCCGCCCCTTCTCTCTTTTTCTCTCTCTCAAACCCTAGCCTCCCCTACCCCTTTTTCATCAATTAGGGGCTGCCATGAATGATTTCATCCATGGTAAGCCCCTTTTCCCCTTTTATTTTCAGTTTTTAGTTCATTTTCTTGTTTTGTTTAATAAATTAGTCTCTCTTTATGAGATTTTCTCAAACCCTGTTATGGGGTTTTTAGTTTCCGTTTTGGAAATCTCCTTCTCCCCTATGGGAGTTGTGAGTATGGTTCTTTTGTTTTTAGGTATGAGAAATTATTCTCATTGGTTGAAGTTCGAGACTCAACATGAAGGTATTGGAATCTCGGATGCGGTCAACCTGACTCGATCAAGAGTGTTCTTCCCAAACTATATCGAATGATGAGACTTCCTCATCAATAGGCTTGATTCAAAGAATACAAGGGGGCATTTGTATTGGTTCGATCTGGTTCATTGTAGTTTCTTCGAAGACGAATTTGATTTAGTCTTATTTAATTGTATCTTGTTTTTCTTTAATACATATTATAGATGCCGTTTGGCCTTCAATTAATGAAATTTCTCTTTCAAAAAAGAATGTACTTTTTGAACATTTTTTTTTTGTGAAAATAAGTAAAAGTAAGTTGAAGATAACAAACCCTACGTAGTTTTAATATCTTCTGAAAGGCTTTAGGAGTGGTGTCCCGTACTAGCTTAACTGAGATACCTCCACAGACCTCAGTAATGCTTTAACCCAATAATGGCTCCATACGATATCACATTCAAATTTCAATGTTTTGGTCAATATAATGACCCAACATATCTTTGACTATTAATGTCTTATAACTCTTGTAACATCTAACGTAATACATATGCTTTTACTAGTAAAAAAATCATGATCGTAGTACGGTATAAGAATAGTGCAAATACTTGAAATGAAAACAACTATCATTAAACTGAGGAAATATTAATCAACTTGAATAAGTTTAGAAGATGTTTGGTGTTTAACATTTAAAAGTTTTAGAGCTCAAAATAAAAGATATAAAACCCAACTCAAATTTTACAATAAGAGAAGTGATGGAAGTTTCGTTGCATAAACGCACTTACATATGCATGAGAACATCTAATACTACTTAATATGACATTCTAGGTGCATTCTTTGTCCTCTAAATACTTGGATTATTATAAGATAATAAGGACTAAAAGTTGTTTTTTCTTTTTAGAAAGGAAATTTAATTGCTCCTTTCTCTAACCACTACAGATATGGCAATCATAATAATTCAACTACAAAAGGATGATTGAAAATGATGCAAGAGGATTTGACGTACTCTTTTGGCTTTTGATTGTTTCAATTTTAAAACTAAAAGATGGATTAGTACATCCAAGCAATCACATTAAACAATTTGATTGCAATCTTATTATTATTACTATTAATGGGTGATCATGCATGTAGCATAATAAATACAACTTTTTATTTTTGGTTTAGATTATCCAAATGTTCTGATTCCTTCAATTTTGTTAATATTATATTTTTCTCATGAAAATATTGTCGTTTGGTGTGTGAGTAAATGGGCCCCCAGCTATGACCCAAAGTTGGACCTGATAATTTCTATGTAGAGGACTAAGAAGAGTGTAAATGGGTCCATTTTTCAGGACCCAAAAAGCCCTTTTTCAATTCCAATAGGGTTGACGCACGAGTGTGTTTGCCTTCTTTACTTGTATAATAATAATCAAACTTTGGTGTCTTCTTTGCTAGAAAATCCTTCTAAAGCATGAGCAATGGGGTGGGTTTTGGTTGGTCTAACAAAAAGTAAAGCTAGCTTTACTTGGTTTTACTATTGGGGCAATTGGCCCTTGGAGTTGGTTGGTCTGAAATGCTAGACCAACTAGGCATTGGATGGCGTGCATAGCAACGAATGGCGTGATGCCATGTGTGTCAATATTGCTTTATTGTTGCTGTTTTTTTGTTTTGTAGAACATTGTTTTTTTTGTTTTGAAGTAAATAAAAAAAACCAGCTTATAATTTTTAAAAAAAAATTACAGTTACAACTATAATTTTTTTATCTATAAATTGAGCCCAAATTTGATATATTTTACCATATTTTTTCCCAACCTACTTTTCTTTCTAATCACTTTCTCCTACCTAAAATTATTAATATGTATATAAAATGATTAATATATCACTAATTAAAACATGAATACAAATTATCTACTCTATATAAGAATAAAAACATTTTGAATAGGAAAGATAGTATATGATGGAGTATACCAAGAGTGAGAGAGAAATAGAAAAGCCAAGTAGGACTAGCCCACCCATTGTGAGAAAAAAAAGATGAGTTGGTGGGAAGTTAGTGGGATGTGAGGTGTAAGAAGGAGGAAAGGAGAGATAATGAAAAAAATACAAAGACCAACAAAAGCCCACCCACCCATTGTACATGCTCTAAGAACCCTACTACAATTTTCTATCAGCTCGATTATAGTTCATGTCGAAGCTTACGAAGTATTAAATAATTGTATGGATGCGTAGATGTCGACTATTTTAGTGTTGGAAGTTTTTTTTTTTGAGAATTATACCTATCATGAACGGTTGTAGATCCCTATTAATCTGAAACATTTGTTTATGTAGTATTACAATTATCTCTTATAGTAAAACAACAACACATGTTCGGCCCTTTTTTATTATTATTGTTCAAGAGTTGGTGAAAATTTCAAATACATTTATGGACATAGGTAAAAGATTATCAACAAGTTTTAAGTGATGCAAACTTAAAATACTCTATATCTCCATAAATCGTAAGGGATTATCCCTTAAAATAGGCTATTGTAAGACTTCACTAACAAGTTGAGAATATCAAATAATACTTGGTCCAGTGATATTACTCCATGAATTTTGAGAATATGGGATAACAGTATAACACCCTACTAGGAGATTTTTTTAGGGGTATTTCTCCCCTTATCTTCTCCCCCCCTAACAATAATTTTTTATCAATTTGGGTGTTATGTAGCTCAAAATTGATCGAGTACATGGTCTTGCTCAACCCTATTTTTAGGGTTATTAGGGAAAATCCAACAACATCTAGTACAATAACTACCCTCTACTTTTATCATTTTTTTTTGGTGCGAATGAGCCACAAGGGTGGGGATGAGAATCGATCCCAGGATCACCTGGAACCGGGAGGGAAGCTCTAACCAACCGAGCTATCCCTCACTCTCACCTCTACTTTAATCATACTTTATGAAAGAAATAGCAAAGTCCGGGGTTTTGGGATAACTTTGTACTAGGAAAGGGAGAGTGCAGCAATAGCATCTTACGATGAACCATTATTGTATATTTGTATTGATATTAGCAATGTGATTATCTAAGGATACAAAGACTGAAACTACACACTAAAATTTGTACAGTTGTATATCAAAGTTTACACTTTACAGAGTAAAAAATAGAGGGCATTCTGTACTCTGCTCGGCGTTCAGGATAATTATTTGCTGAAACCAAAAGTCATTCAAAAAGATTGTCAATAGTTTTAGAGGTGAACTTTACCAGATACCATCAGTTCACCAGGCCACAGAAATCATGCACGGTTTGTACGCCTCCCAACTTCAAGCGCGAGCGAGCTCTGTGTCGATTTTAAGGCCCTCACTGAATGTGTCAAAGCACCACTGCAGAAACCCAGAGAATTTTCACATTGTAAGAAGAAAAAAAAAAGGAACATTCATGACGTTTATATCAGGAGGTTTTACTCTTACCTAGAAATGTAGGTCACTCCAGTCTGTCCAATTGGGTGTACTGTGTCAAGGGTAACATTTCCAGATGCCTGTTGGCTGTTACAATGAGAGAATAATATTACTAAACAAATCCAACAAGAGCATCATGATGCTCTGAAGACATAAAAACTTGACAAGAAACGAAGTACTTGTAAAATGAAGAACAACAACAGAAAAAGAAACTAAGCAACTAAGATACATTCACAAATTTGAAAGAGCAAGAGAAAAATTCAAAGACACCACGAAATTCAGTTTGTGCATCAGAGATGACTAGATTTGCAATATACATAACATCAACATTACCCCAATTCCTCTAATGAGGATTCACACGCTTGTACGATTTGAGGGGTGGAGCCTGGATGTGCTAATTAACAGTAGAATTTGCAAGTCTTGTTTTATGCTACTTGTGTCCACATCTTCTATCTACTTACCAAATATATAGGTTTAAAAGCAGATATGATTGTAACATCAAGGCCAACTTTTCTAGCCTAAGAGTACTAATAGTCATATACTGAAGCCCAAATGACAACACTCATAGCTACAGATCATAACGGTACCTCAGTCTCAAATCTACCATCGATCATTCTGACAGCTTCTATAAGCATGGAAACATCAACATCTCCATTAGGCAGTGGGACAACCATATTATCCAACATAATCCGCGTCAAGAAAGTCTCATTTTGTAACGCATACTCCAATACCTCCTTTACTTCCTCCAGAGTTCTAGTCTCTACCTGTTTTAAACTAAGATAGATCAGAGTGCTGCAAATATTTAGTCACAACCACCCTTCAATAGTTGGATCTCAGAATTACATGAAGTAATGTCATTTATCAATCTTCTATAACATAATTGAGGTTGGAGTAACGTGTACATAGAGAGCAGAATTCTACCTCCACCTGCATCTGGAGGTTATTTTGTAGCAAATAATGGTCTGCAGACTTTAGGGCTTTTGTGATACCTCCCGCTATTGATATGTGATTATCTTTGATCAACACCATGTCAAATAAACCAAGCCTGTGGTTCTTCCCACCACCAATAAGAACCTAAGAGCAGAATGAACAGTTGAACACCAACGTCAAGATCATTACTTGATAAGTCAAATGCAATGGAATCAACAGAAGAACGATATAAACTGCCCACTTATCCACCAAGCGTAACCCTGGAGCCGTCTTTCTTGTCTCCAAAATAACAGCAGGAAATGCAGCATCAGCCATTGCCTAAAGACACATGAAACAATCAGCTCTTTTGCCACACACAAGAGCTGCAAAAAGTTACAATTTCCTAGAACTATTTCCTTAGGACTAGGTTTAAAACTAATTAACATATACCTTGGTGGTGTTGCGATTCCACTCATCCTTTGCATGAAATTTAGAACCACTCTTTCAGCAACTACGATGCTATGTGCTCTTCCTGCATGAGAGCACGGACTGCAGTTATTAGGGAAGAAACTTTAGTATATTTAAACGAAAAATCCAAGTGTCACAAATGTATTCTCCAGTGCAGTACCAAAAACTTTCCCCAATCTCAGTCCTTTATGAACATGATCCCCGTCCTGCTGGCACCATTTCACCTGATAGAAAAAAGAAAACATTTTGAGATCCAAAATGACCAGAACAATCCACATTCTGTCAAAAGAACACAGATGATTCATCAAACCTTTAGGGATGGATCCACCTTGTTAGCAATAAATGCAATTTCTAGGACCTAGGGTTTGCTAGTTAACTTCAAGTTCAACAATAAATGCAAAGTTGTAAACTTTAAGTGAGAAAGGTAAGCAATAAAGAGAGACAAAGATTTAACGTGGTTCGGTCAATCTTGACCTACATCCACAAAGTAAGAACCTTGGAGTTTTCTTTAGCCTCTCTAATGGAGGAATTACAATGGAGAAGAAGAAGGAGAGGAGGATTGAGAGAGAGTTATATTTTTGTGGCTAATTTGAATCTTTTGGTTCTAAATGATTTTAGGTGCCTTATATATGACATCCTAAAGGTTACAAAATGACCCAAAACCCAAAACATTAAATCCGGAAAAATCCGGATTAAAACACGAAATCACGAAACAGGGCAAGCCGCCCGCCCGGGCCAGACAGCCCGCCCGGGCACCAAGACTGCCCGCCCGGTGCAGGTCTTGGCCTGTGAATCTGCCTTCGAGGCAGAATGTGGGCACGAAGCTGGGGCCCGCTCGAGCTTGAGGCACGCCCGCCCGGGCTGTACTGCCCGCCCGGGCCCATCACTCGCCCGCCCGGGCTGCACTTCTCGGCCGGGTTGTGCTTCGCTCGTCCGGGCTGAGCTTCGAAGCTCTCTCTCTCCTTTTCTCCTTGGTCACGAGAAATCAAGGCACAATTAACAATTCTCCACCTTGACTTGAATTTCTCCAATCACCTCCAATAACACCAAAAATACTAATCAAACCCCAAAGCTCTACCCCATAGGGGCCTACAACAAACAAGAGGAGAGACCTACCAAGTTCACACACAAAGTGAACTTAGTGGTTGGCAAAGGCTTTGTCAACATGTCGGAGGGGTTCTCCTCGGTACGAATCTTCATCAATGTCAACTCTTTCTTATCAATGACATTCCGGATGAAGTTGTACTTCACATCAATATGCTTCGTTCTTCTATGGAACGTGTTTTGGTTCTTAGCCAAGTGAATGGCACTTTGGCTATCACAAAATACGGACACCTCCTTAGAACACGAGCTAATCTCCCCAACCAAACCTTTGAGCCACTTTGCCTCCTTGAATGCCTCGGTAATTGCCATGAACTCCGCTTCCGTAGTTGAAAGAGCCACAACATCTTGTAGCGAAGATTGCCAACTCACGGCCGTACCTCCCAAGGTAAACACATAACCCGAAATTGATTTCCGATCATCCAAGTCTCCACCATAATCCGAATCACAATACCCAATCACACCATTTGCATCTTGGCCAAACCCCAAGCAAATGTGTGAGGTACCCTTCAAGTACCTTAGAAGCCATTTCAAAGCTTCCCAATGCCCTTTCCCGGGCCTTGACATATAACGGCTCACCATGCTCACCGCTTGAGCAATGTCCGGCCTAGAACATACCATGGCATACATCACACTCCCAACGGCACTAGTATAGGGGATGTGAACCATGGCCCTTTCTTCTTCTTCGGATTGAGGACAAAGCTCCTTTGAGAGCTTGAAGTGAGAACCGAGAGGAGTAGAAACGGGCTTTGCATTGCTCATTGAGAATCTCTCAAGAACCTTCTCAATGTACCTCCTTTGGCTAAGGTACAACGCACCCTTAGATCGATCTCTCCAAATCTCCATCCCAAGTATCTTCTTGGCTTCACCAAGATTCTTCATATCAAACTCACTACTCAACAACTTCTTCAAATTGTTGACCTCAATCAAATGCTTGCAAGCAACCAACATATCATCAACATAAAGCAAAAGATAAATGAAGGAACCACTTACTAGCTCTTTGTAGTAGACACAACTATCATAGGAGCTTCTTGTAAACTCATGAGCCAACATAAACGAATCAAATCGCTTATACCATTGCCTAGGAGATTGTTTCAACCCATACAATGACTTCACCAAACGGCACACATGTTCTTCTTTCCCTTCAACCTCAAAACCTTCCGGTTGCTTCATGTAGATTTCCTCCTCCAAGTCCCCATGGAGGAAAGCGGTCTTAACATCAAGTTGGTGTAGCTCCAAGTCTTCCATAGCTACTAAGGCAAGCAAAACTCTAATGGACGAGTGCTTCACAACCGGTGAAAATACTTCATGAAAATCAACACCCTCAACTTGAGTGAAACCCCTTGCCACAACTCTTGCCTTGTAGACGGGACCTCCCGAATCCGGTGTACCCTCTTTTCTCTTGTACACCCATTTGCACCCAACGATCTTCTTCTTCTTAGGTGCAACAACTAACTCCCAAGTATTGTTCTTGTGCAAAGACTCCATTTCTTGCTTCATTGCCAACAACCACTTACTTGAATCGGGTAGAGACATTGCTTCCTTGTAGGAGCATGGATCATCAAAGGTCTCTACCTCATTTGCCACGGTGAGAGCATATTGCACATAGTCACACTCCTCAACATATCTTTGAGGAGGCTTGATTTGCCTTCTTTGTCTCTCACTAGCAAGTGTCTTGCGTTGGGTTTGTGGTGAACCCTCAACATGCCTCTCTTGGGTGAGAGCATCATCATGTGAAGCATTTTCAAGCTCCACCTTCTCCTCGGTGTCATGAGATGAACCTACATCATTACAAATAGCAAGCTCCTTCTCCGGAGTGATCATACATGATTCATCAAACACAACATCTCTAGAAGTTATTACCCTCCTAGATTTTTCACACCAAACTCTATATCCCTTAACCCCCAAACCATAGCCAATAAATACACATTTTCTAGCTCTAGGTTCAAGTTTATCCTCATTTACATGAATGTAGGTCGGACAACCAAAAACTTTCAAATTAGAATAATCACATGGAGTTCCGAACCATACCTCTTGAGGAGATTTAAAGTTAAGGGCGGAGTGAGGAGACCGGTTCACCAAATAACATGCCGTTGCAACCGCTTCGGCCCAAAAGATCTTCCCCAACTTGGCTTGGGAGAGCATACATCTTGCCCTCTCTAGGAGAGTCCTATTCATCCTTTTCGCAACACCGTTTTGTTGAGGCCTCCCAACACAAGTTCTATGACGAACAATGCCTTCATCAAGACAATACTTAGTGAACTTCTTTTCAACGAACTCTAGGCCATTGTCGGTTCTCAAAACCTTGATCTTCTTGTCGGTCTTCTTCTCAATCATAGTCTTCCATTGAAGAAACACATCAAACACACCATCCTTGTGCTTGAGAAAGAACGACCACACCTTTCTAGAGAAATCATCAATTATTGTGAGCAAGTAACTACAACCACCCAAAGAAGTCTTCCTAGAGGGACCCCACAAATCCGAATGGATGTAATCAAGAGGTCCTTTGGTGTTGTGTATTGCGGGCTTGAAGCTAACCCGCTTGTGTTTACCAAACACACAATGCTCACAAAAGCCAAGGTTGCCTAGCTTCACATTGTCTAGCAATCCATGCTTGCAAAGTTCGGACATTCCTTGCTCTCCCATATGACCAAGCCTCAAATGCCAAAGCTTGGTATCATCGTCACTCATAGTGGCGGTGGAGACATTTGCCGAACCACTAACCATGGAACCTTGTAGTACATACAAGCTTCCCCTTTTAATACCCTTCATCAACACAAGTGCACCCCTAATAATCTTCAATACTCCACCTTCCGCTATGTACTTACACCCATTGTTGTCAAGAGTACCAAGAGAGATCAAGTTCTTCTTCATTTCCGGAACATGGCGGACTTTGGACAATGTTCTAACCGTGCCATCAAACATCTTGATATCCACGGACCCTATGCCAATCACCTTGCAAGTTGCATTGTTACCCATGGTGACCGTGCCTCCATTATACTCCTCATATGAGGTGAACATGTCTTTGTAGGGTGTCACATGAAAAGAACATCCCGAGTCCATTATCCATTCACTCTTGCTCTTGAGCCTATCATGAGTAACAACCAAAGCTCCACTTTCGCCATCGGAATCAACATAGCTTACATCGGCGGAGTTCATGGGTTCCTTGCCTTTCCCGGGCTTACTATCCCCCGATTGCTTGTTTTTCAACTTATAGCATTCTGACTTAATGTGCCCCTTTAGATGACAATAATTACAAGTCTTGTGCTTATTAGAATTGGGCTTCTTTGACTTAGAACGCCACCTATTCTTACCACCATTACCACCTTGACTAGTAGATGCAACATCATTTGATCTACCCCTAACAAACAAGCCATCACTAGAGTTAGATGTCAATTGATTATCAATCAACTCCCTTTGTTTCAAAGCATCCCTAACATCATTAATACTCAAATCATCTCTACTATACAAGATAGTTTCCCTAAAATGCTTGTATGAAGATGGTAATGAACACAACAACCAAATAGCCAAATCTTCATCATCCAAAGTCACATCAATATTTTGAAGATCCATCACAATAGAATAAAACTCATCAATATGAGACTTAAGAGAATTACCTTCCTCAAGTCGAAGGTCATACAATCTACTCTTGAGTAGAAGTCGGTTGGTGACACTCTTTGCCATGTAAAGAGACTCCAACTTCAACCATAGACCCGCCGCGGAATCCTCTTTAGCAACTTCCCTCAATACTTCATTCGAGAGGCAAAGTTGTATAGCCGATAAGGCCTTCAAATCCACTTCTTCCCATTTCTCTTTGGTCATAGTAGTAGGCTTCTTCACCTTGCCCTCTAGAGCCTTGTGAACACCATTTTGAATCAAGATTGCCTTCATCTTCACTTGCCATAGTCCAAAGTTGATGGACCTATCAAACTTCTCAATATCAAGCTTCATTGTTGACATATCCTTCAAAGAAATCAACTAGAAACCTCCCAAACCTAAAGCTCTTGATACCAATTGTTAGCAATAAATGCAATTTCTAGGACCTAGGGTTTGCTAGTTAACTTCAAGTTCAACAATAAATGCAAAGTTGTAAACTTTAAGTGAGAAAGGTAAGCAATAAAGAGAGACAAAGATTTAACGTGGTTCGGTCAATCTTGACCTACATCCACAAAGTAAGAACCTTGGAGTTTTCTTTAGCCTCTCTAATGGAGGAATTACAATGGAGAAGAAGAAGGAGAGGAGGAGAGAGAGAGAGAGTTATATTTTTGTGGCTAATTTGAATCTTTTGGTTCTAAATGATTTTAGGTGCCTTATATATGACATCCTAAAGGTTACAAAATGACCCAAAACCCAAAATATTAAATCCGGAAAAATCCGGATTAAAACACGAAATCGCGAAACAGGGCAAGCCGCCCGCCCGGGCACCAAGACAGCCCGCCCGGTGCAGGTCTTGGCCTGTGAATCTGCCTTCGAGGCAGAATGTGGGCACGAAGCTAGGGCCCGCCCGAGCTTGAGGCACGCCCGCCCGAGCTTGAGGCACGCCCGCCCGGGCTGTGTTGCCCGCCCGGGCCCATCACTCGCCCGCCCGGGCTGCACTTCTCGGCCGGGTTGTGCTTCGCTCGTCCGGGCTGAGCTTCGAAGCTCTCTCTCTCCTTTTCTCCTTGGTCACGAGAAATCAAGGCACAATTAACACACCTCATGAAATATCATTTCTGCAAGAGAAATACATGCAACAATTCCATCCTCTTTTGCCAAAAAATGGGCTTCCACTTCCATATGTGCTGGTATTGTGGCCATAGATGTCACATCTCCTGCAAGTCTGCAACTCAGGGAACAAACATTGGAACTAAGACAATGCTCAAACTTTTTTACCAATTTCACCAGTAATGATGTAATCAATAGTTTGATGTTGCTTTGCCAAAGAAAGTTTCTCATTGTTGAATAGTTATTATTAGCTTGCTGAAAAACAAAATTCATCTAGCTCATGAAAAGGCCCTAAAGGAACACACTAGGCTCTTCCACTGAGCACAGTGAAAAATATGAAATACCTATAAATTTCTAACGTTCCCACAAAATTCAGATAGCAACCATCATATGCATCATACTTAATAAAAAAATCCACAAAGTAGAGTGTCTTGATCCTAATATGTATGTCAACTATCATTTCTAAGTTTTGACAATTATACCATCTTAATTCAAGACTTATCCCACGACCCACAGTGACACTTCACCAACTCGCACAAAAACTTGTAAATAAGTCATTACAAAACTTCATATACGGACCTTATAATCCATTCGATGCAATAAGCTTTGAAGGATTTCTTCCGGATGCCCTTCATGAAAAAACCAAAACCAAATTATCCAAGAAACCTCTATCCCTCCCTACCCCCAACCCCCAAATCCTCCAAGAGCTACGACAAATGTATAATTCGTATAATTCACTATTTATTTAACTGTTGGAAATATAAGTTAGATTAATGTATTCATGAAGAACAAATATATAAACTATATTGATACACAATATAGAGAAGAAATTTATCTGCAGATAACAATCAACTGAACTTGATTGAATTCCACAAGAACAACGTTGTGCCGTGGTATGGAGGCCACTGCCTTAGAAACGAATTTCGCCATCTTTGGTGCGGATTCCTGATGACGTTCGTCTCCCAAGGTTCACACAACGATCCCCGACTTCGTGCACCCGGATCAAGGATTGGAGTTTCTCAACAACTGCTCAAATCTTAGAGAGAATAGGTAGGCTTGTGTTTTAGGGTTCAAGAGAGTTCATGATAGTAATTTTGGTTTTTAGAAGGAGGTATTTATATAAAATATAAAACAAAGCAGCACAAACCGCCGAAATCCGAAAACCTCACAAAAAAGGATTCGCCCGGTCGGGTCCGCAAGGAAAAACAGGACGAAGAAGGAAAACTCGTCTCGCCCGGGCGGGCGGACCATCGCCCGGTCGGGCGCGACGCACCTAATTTATATCATAGCTTCGCGTTCACTTGGATGTTATCCAACAATCCCCCACAAACACGAAGTAGGAAAATGAGAAATGAGCAGTAAAAGGAAAGTTTGATACTTACATATTAGTATCCAAGGATTGAACTAACATGTTAGTGAGATGGGGTGTCCTCTCACCTACAAGTATCCTAGGATTGAACTTAGAGGAGAGAGAAGGGACCCGATAACACATATCTTACTTTCAGAGTTTGAGAAACACCGCGTTATCCATGAATTGTCCCATGAACAACATACAATACTATTGATCATACAATTCATATTCCCTTTAAGACAAGTCACATTTCTTTCAAATGATTGTGAACATACACACATTTCAACAATCCTGGCCATCACCCAGGGATTCTAGTGAGCGTTCTAGAATGCCTACAAGTATGACATTCGACAGAAGGAGGCCATCCCTTCACACTCAAATATGATATTCTATTACGTTCAAATAAATTTGAATCAGCCACGAAGGCCATAGAAACATCAAGTCCATTACGTTCAATTAAATGAATCAGCCATAAGGCCATGGACTCCAACACAACCCTTACCGGTTGCCGCCGAGTATCATCAGCTCCACTTGTTAAACCACCATAAAGGCTATAGACTCTCACGATCCCTTAGGTTTAACAAAGTAGACCATCCCTTTTACAGGACTATGATGCCGACCATATGAGATCATGCACAAGGCATCACAACGGTGTAACCATAAAGTCCATTCCAAGGACCACCCAAGCCAAGCTCAACCTCACATACAATATTTCATTGTATGCCACGTACAACATCACATTGTACGCCACGGTGTGTCTATAAGTTCCATCTTAGGACTATCCCATCTCAGGATCTTAATCAAATGCAATCCCTCTATAACTGAGTATAGACACATTAAGGACAATCACTGTCCAACCTGATATCCATGAATCTATCAAGTTCAATTGTCAGTTGAACCACCATACGGGTTATAGATTCATCAATCCATCAAGCTCAAATAAATTGAACCAACATAAAGGTAATGGATTGTCCTGTCACTATACCAGCAAGCTCACTAATCAAACCACCAAGTCTGGTAATGGATCCTCAGACATCCATTAAGTTTGAACTAGCCGAGCCACCAAACTGGTTATGGTTATGTGACCCCACGTGAGCATGTCAAGTCCCAACACGGGACCTCAAAATCATCCATCAGGTCCTCTCAATGAACACAACACCAACACGTGCATGATCCTGTCCATATGTGCCTCCATTACCAGGGATTTCCTTATCAATCTGCTTCTTGACTCAACCAGCTCAACTCAATGAACCTATTTTCATGGTTGACTCTGCAACACATCTTACTTTGCATCTCCTCAACAAAGCAACAAGTCAAGAACAATATGCCAACATTAGGGCTGGCAATCAGGTCGGATTGGGTCAATTTCAGGTCGACCTGATTTATATTTCAGGTCACTTACCCCTGACCCAAACCCGACCTGATTCTAATTTCAGGTTGAAAATCGTAACCTGAACCCGACCTTATATGTTTCGGATTGACCCGAAACCAACCCAAAATGACCTGAAATAAAAATCTAAATATCCAATGATCAAAATTCAAAACGCTGCCAACTTCATTCAACATGTTCAAGTTTCAACATTCAACATTCAAAGCCATAAATTGGCCACCAACTTCAAATTACAAAACATAAATTCAAGATTTAACTATTTCTTGCAAAACTTAAAATAAAATAGTTCAGTTCATTGAAAATTAAAATCTTCAGCTTTGACTATTTCCCATGGCATCCTCAGCATGTGGACTTTGAGCAGCACTTTCAGGTGGACTTGGAGTTGGAGTATCATCAACTTTGAGAGCCATGACTTTCCCACATAGATCTTCCATTTGAGGATTTATTTTTGCTACATTAAGATGCATAAAATAGAAGTAATTAATATTATTGTTTGCAAAGCTTTAAAGAGAAGTAATTTTGCTGATATTTACAAAACTTACATTCACCATAAGTCCAATCCTTAAGGCAGATTATAGCTTCAGCGATGAAGAGACTTTTTAATGAGCTCCTATAACAATCAAGAACTCGACCACCGGTACTGAAGGCTGATTCCGAAGCTACAGTCGAGATAGGAATGGCAAGAACATCCTTTGCCATCATTGAAAGAACAGGATACCGCACCTCACATGTTCTCCAGTGGTATAAGATATCAATGTGTGTTGCTCGAGGAATAATCTTCTCTTCCAAATACATTTCCAACTCAGATTTCACAGCCCCAGTAGACATCTCAGAAGAGAAGCTGTCAAAGTCCTAAGTAGGAAAAAGAAAAAGTAATTCAGATAATTATTTTAAAAACAAATACATGAATAATTTAACAAAATGACTATAAGCCATAGTGATTTACCGTCATAAATTCATCAGAAGCAATATCTATTGTGTCTCCACCTTGATCTGAAGGATATGCACGCCTACTTTGTGCTGAACTTGATGTTGCTGCGGAAGTTTGAGCCTTATATGCATTATATAGAGTCTCCAGCTTTTCCTTAAACTTGGACAACTCAAGCTCACCCCCCACATCCCCATAAACCTTCTTCAAACCCCACTTTACACACTGAAACTTGAAGCGAGGATCCAGAACTACAGCTACAGCCATAATAGTGCTAAAACGATCCCAATACTTGGAAAATTTCTCAAACATTTTCTTAGCCATTCTTTGCATAAACATGTCAGCACTTCCCATTTCCTCTTTGAGAAGTAATCGGACCTTTACAACATTAGGGAAGTACATATTGGCAGTAGGGTAATGTGTGCCAGAAAAAACATTTGTGACATCATAAAAGACCCTCAAAAACCTGAAAATCTTCTCTATTTTTACCCACTCAACATCAGTTGGACAATGTATGTAATTAGCATCCACCTTTTTCAAATGAATAAAAGCCTTTTTATAATACAATGCATTCTCTAACATCAAATATGTCGAGTTCCATCTTGTTGGAACATCTTGTCTTAATCCCCTAGCACAATCAAGATCACTATGGTCGGCAGAATCTAAAAAACGTTGTCTCCTAGCTTGTGAACCTTTGCAATACTTAACGGTATCCCTTACCTTGATCACAGCCTCATCTATTTCCTTTAGACCATCTTGCACAACAAGATTAAGGATATGTGCACAACACCTCACATGAAAATACTCACCCTCACAAATCAATTCAAGTTCACCAGTCATAGCATCAGAAAGCACATCGTTTGCAGAAGCATTATCAAGAGTAATCGACATAACTTTCTTATGAATGCCCCAATCTTTTAACATGTCACAAACTTGAACACACATATTCACACCAGTGTGAGGTGGAGGCATAAAACTGAAGTTCAGGATCCTTTTTTGTAATATCCAGTCATTATCAACATAGTGAGCAGTCAAGGATATATAACCATCAGTTGTAATAGATGTCCAACAATCAGAAGTGAGAGCAATCCTACTGCTAATTAAACCTAATTCCTCTTTTAGGTTCTGTTTCGCTCTCTTAAACATCTTAATAATATCAGCCTTGATTGTGTTTCGTGTCACATATTTTATGTCAGGATTTGAGTAACTAAAGCACTTCTTAATCCCATCATATTCAACAAACTGAAAAGGCAAGTCATGCTTAACAATTGCAATACTTAACAATTCACGAAATACATCAGGATCAAAAGTAGGAAGCCTATTCAACATCGAACCAGAAGTACTAGCATCTATAATCATCTGACCAACATCCTTATAGGTTCTTTTCACACACGTTTTCAGATGGCGTTTTAAATTACCTGTCCTTTGATTACTCTCAGCATTGTAAACTTTACCACACCTTTTGCATTGGCATAGGAGGTTTCCTTTTTCATCTCTTTTATCCAGCATAATATAATTAACCCACACATCAGATTGCAACCTTCTTGGCCTCTTCTTGCCCGAGGTAGAATTAGTAGTTGCTTTCTTCTTCTTCTCTGACTTGCCATTACTGAGATCAGAATCTGAATCATCTCCAACTTGAATCGGTCTCTCACATTTAGAATCAGCCATCTAATAAGAATATAAGATTAAACATCTCAAATAAATCAAAACGTCCAAAAAAACAAGTACAATAAAATTTAAAACAGCGAAATAAATGTCCAAAATGAATCGCAAGAAAAAAAACTAAAAAATAACAATCAACATCATAAAAACGAACATTCTTCCTTCCATCACTTTAAGTATAGTAACCACAATCATCAAATCAAAATTAATAAGAATAATAATGATGATAATAAACATCTCAAATAAGAACGAAATGAAAGAGAAACGAAATGTATATCGATTTCAGCACATAAATAAAAACATCTCAAACCATCTCAAAACGAAATGTTGAATGTTGAAACATCTCAAACCAGAGACGAAAAAAACAACAAAAGAAGAAATTTGACAAAAAGAAAACATAAATAGAGAAAACTCAGAGAAGAAGAAGATTTAGAAGAACTTACAAGTTACGAGTTGAATAGTTGATGAAGACTTGAGGAATTTTGCACACCTTGAAGAATTTCGCACAAATTTGCAGGCCGTAGAGACTGAGTGAGGCTTCGTCGTTTCGCAATTCGCACAGCTTGAAGAATTTCGCACTCTAGGGTTTTGAGTTGAGGTGTGAGAAAAGAAAAGTGAGAAGTGGAAAAGGAAAACGGCGGAGTGAGACTGAGGCCTAAGGGTTTAGAAATCTTTAAGATCCAAAAAGGCAAAAATTGGGCTTGGCAGTTGGCCCAATATAAGTAACGTTAGTAACCCAACATAATAATGTAATATAGTTATTTTTAAATCAGGTCATTTCGGGTTATTTTCAGGTTGAAAAACTCAACCTGAACCTAACCCATTATATTTTCAGGTCGGGTTGGGTCGACCCATTTTTTTTTTCGGGTCGAAAATCTCAACCCAAACCCGGAATTTTCAGGTCAGTTTCAGGTCGGGTTATCAGGTTGGGTCAGTTTTTGCCTGCCCTAGCCAACATATACACTTATAAACATATAAGCATAATCATTTAGAAAATCACTTTCTAGAGACTGTTCATAAACATGCATATAGAACATACTAGTTCATGCTAACTATTCAACCTTCCCGATGAACTTGTTACAAACCATGTTCTCTTAACAAGATAAAGATAAGAGGTACCTTTACCAATACCTTGGCATTACATCCATGAACCACATGAATTACCTCATTCCCAACTTCCATCTTGGCTTAAGAATCGAAACCTTCAGGTTCATAAAGACATCTAGAGTGTGAACATCAAAGACATAAGATCACTCATAGACACATGATCACCAAACAATGTTAAGTTGATCAATATCACTCAAACAGATACCATCTTGAAAGGCCAAGATACAAAACTTAGTTCATCACACAGAACTAATAATACAAGTGGTATAAACCATAGACCACCTACATACCATTCAGGTCTTCTCACCAAGGAAACCTCACAGGTCAACTCCAAATCCTGGAAGATCTAATGACTCTTCCTTCTCTAAGATGTCATTCAAGTATGCACTTTACGAATCAACTTGATACACAATCAATTAACACGATCCCCATGCAAATACAGCCACTGGCCTAGGCAAACATAACAACAGGTGAGATAACTACATAGGTCAATATCAAAACATTAATGAACCTCAGAACCATGTACCTTGCCCATAGCTTTTCAAGCTTACAACTTCAAGTCTATTGAAGGTCAACACACAACCAAAGTATCAACTATGGTTCGACAAAGACATACACAGCGAGTACGACAGGTCACTAATGAGTCATGTTCAAGCTTGCTTTTCTCTAAGCACTAACCCCAATCAGAAGTCATAAAATCCCCTTGTGAATTGATCATCACCTCCAGAGAATAACCCCTAGACTTCACATAGTTGATCAACAATGTCAACTTTCTAACCACGGAGGTTACAAGCAAGACTGGACTTTGCTAACTTAGAGAATTAACCTTTTGCTACTCCTTTGCTGAACTACACATCAACAATACTAGGAGAGACACCGAAGATAATCAGGCAGCAAACACATAATCATGACTACTGAACAATCATATCAATGACTACCAAATCATCAATGATATCATGAGATTCATCCAACAAAGCTCATTCAAGAAGAAATAAACACATCATCAAATTCAGCACAACAACAGCCACATAGAACTAAATCCTCACACCAACTGTGTAAAGGAAGTATAGAAATCCGACCATAGCTAGAAACCCCCATAATGAGAACATTTCAGGTTATTACCTTCACCCTCATGACAGAGGGAGAATAACTAACATCTCATCAGCTTATCTTACATGACCCATAACTTGCTGAAAATGACGATAGCCCCCACATGAGAGATGATACCCAAAGATGGTCTGAAGAATACTCATAACCCTCTTAAAAACCCTCATGTTCCTTCAACCTTGAATGATTTCACTCGCTTGGCACACAACCACCAGTAATCTCAAAATTCTGCTTATTCACAAGGAGTCCCAAATGGTCTCACCTAGACCCTTAACAAAAAAGATCGAAATGCTAACCTCTAATCAATCAACACATGAAACATGATAGCATTCGCCAATCATTACTCCAAGTTTACCACAGAGGCTAAGTCCTCAAGAATTAACTCAGGTAATTCAATAACCTTATTAGACACAACTATAAGATTACTACGAGACATGACTTAGCTCTAGAGTTGCAACCAATAAATTTAAAGGTCATTCAACCAATCCAAAAGTCCACAAGACTAAACATGGTCTATAAACTTAGACTCTCCAAGACTACTGCAAGGCAACTCCTCACAAACACTTGTACTACATGTATACAACATATACAATACAATAAGCAGAAGTAAATAATTCTCAAACTCAAAAACAATTATGAAGTTTGCTTTTTCATCACGTCTACTCAAGCAAGCCAAACTAACATACTCATTAGTCTCAAACACGCACAAACTCATTCCTCAAAGATAACTAACAATTTTGAGGACACAAGTATAGATTAAATACCAAGCAACGGGCACATAAAATAAATTATGTAAATAAGCTATACTTGGAATATTAACGATAAGAGAAAAAACCTCCCTTTCGCCAAGCCTGTTGAAGGTGCTATGAATTCCACATAGTTACCACTCCTCCAACTCCTTTTTTGCTTGCTTGAATGTCTCAATCTCTAACTCATCCCTTCACATAAACTAACAGTTCACAAAAACATCTATTATATATAGAAGGAGCACATAAAATAATTTATGTAAATAAGTTAGAGTACAAAATGAAATTAAATTAAAGAGCAAACTTCCCTTCTAATACGTCTTATGAACAATATCCAATTGACTTGAATATTTGATAGTGGCTTCTTTACTATCAAGAACTCAATGAGAAGTATAAACATGAAGTTGACTTCCTGCTGCATCAATGACTTGACAATGCTTACCAACAAAAAAAAACCTATGACAACTTCACGTAATTAGGAGTTAGGACTCGAGTTTGACTTTGCTTCAATATTGCTGTACTCACTCAATTTAAAGAAATTAACGAGCATATAAATTAAACACTTCTCAAGAAGTCCATCGCATGAATGCCGAGTGTCGGCCGTACCCACATATAACATGAGCAGCAAGAATTCGAATAGAAATCCAACTACAAATTTTAATTTGCAGCTATCCGATACCATGTAGCCTTCAAAATCGAAGACGGTTCCCAGACGACAGAAATTCCAAATTTCAAGTCTTGACAACTATATGGGTGGAGACCCTCAAAATTATAGAAATTAACCGAATAAGTTTGCTCCTCAAATTCTCATTGTAAGCAACGCACAAGATTTATTTTTCTAACCATCCCTTAACAAATAATCAATACTCAAGGAATTCTTTCCAAGGTAGATAATTGAAATTAGGTTAGAATAAATTGTACATCAACATGAATACAACAATCTGAATAAATTCGTTTCTAAATTGTTGGAAATATAAGTTAGATTAATGTATTCATGAAGAACAAATATATAAACTATATTGATACACAATATAGAGAAGAAACTTATCTGCAGATAACAATCAACTGAACTTGATTGAATTCCACAAGAACAACGTTGCGCCGTGGTATGGAGGCCACTGCCTTAGAAACGAATTTCGCCATCTCCGGTGCGGATTCCCGATGACGTTCGTCCCACAAGGTTCACACAACTATCCCCGACTCCGTGCACCCGTATCAAGGATTGGAGTTTCTCAAGAACTGCTCAAATCTCAGAGAGAATAGGTAAGCTTGTGTTTTAGGGTTCAAGAGAGTTCATGATAGTAATTTTGGTTTTTAGAAGGAGGTATTTATATAAAATATAAAACCAAGCAGCACAAACCGCCGAAATCCGAAAAACCTCACAAAAAGGATTCGCCCGGGCGGGTCGGGCGGAAACCGCCCGGTCGGGTCCACAAGGAAAAAACTGGGCGAAGAAGGAAAACTCGTCTCGCCCGGTCGGGCGCGACACACCTAATTTATATCTTAGCTTCGCGTTCACTTGGATGTTTTTAGAAGGAGGTATTTATATAAAATATAAAACCAAGCAGCACAAACCGCCGAAATCCGAAAACCTCACAAAAAAGGATTCGCCCGGGCGGGTCGGGCGGAAACCGCTCGGTCGGGCACGCAAGGAAAAAACTGGGCGAAGAAGGAAAACTCGTCTCGCCCGGGCGGGCGGACCATCGCCCGGTCGGGCGCGACGCACCTAATTAATATATTAGCTTCGCGTTCACTTGGATGTTATCCAACAGTAACTCCCCGACCCATCCGGAGTCGAGTATATCGTCACCTATGCGCATCCAGGCCAACAACTGTCCTCAATAACCAACACAAGTTCTTCCGGCGCATTTTGTCCTCACTCATGCGCACCCTGAGAAACTTCGCAGGAGGTCACCCATCCCTGGACTACTCCCAGCCAAGCACGCTTAACTGTGGAGTAACTAAGGAATTAAGCTCCCTAAAAAAGATGCATCTTGTTGGAATGAGTAGCCTGCTAAATCCCTTTAAAGCAATCATGAGGGGTAATACAATTTATATGGCACAATTCCTATTAAAAACTTGGGACTTATGGGAATCCCACCATTTATATGGCACAATTCCTATAAGAGAGAAAAAAAGGACTAATGGGCATGCCACCATTCCATTCGAGCTTTGCCCAATTCCTCCCTAAGAGAAACATAAAATTGCTCATATCATGACCAAACTTCCAATCATTTTTTATACAACATTTATCATTTGTCATGCAATATTTATAGTTTTATATACAACATTTGATACTTATTATACCACACTACTATTTTTGGAAAACCACATAATTTTTATTTCTTTTTATCTTTTTTTTAACAAAAGCGTACTTCACTTATTTACAATAATGAGATAGAAGGAACATTATTCATTCCTCCCTGAGAGGATTTAGGCATTTCATCCATTATGTATGCTACACCAATCTGATAAACCAGTATGTCCTAAGCAATTTCAATTTGCGGTATTTGCCACACAAAAAGCATTATCCATGACTTTTGCACCTTTTTCATTTTATGTTGATTGGCTGGATCTTATGAGGACCCATGAATCATGATAGCAAATACTTCCTCCGCTCTCAAATAAATGAAATACTTATCTCAATAAGTTTCACATAAAAAGAGTTTATATTGGAAGATAGTTGAGATATTATGTCATCTTATGTGATATTCTATCTTTTAGCATAAGATATTTCCTAATATGCTTAGACTTGTATTTTATTGTTGAGTGGTATATAAGCCACAGTGGTGAATGAGAAAACCTAACCTTTGCCTCAAATCTGTCATGGTATCAGGCCAGAATTTTTGTTCCGCAAAATTCTCTTAAGCTATTCATCACCATGGCTAGCGACGAGGATGCGCAGCCCCCTCCTTCTACCAAAATTTCCCGTAACTCCCCTTTCTTCCTCGGTCCTCAAGATCGACCGGGTGACTTTATCACTCCTATTCGTCTCAGACTTGACAACTTTGATGATTGGACTCACTCCATTCGTGTGGCACTCACGTCTCGCCGAAAATTCGGTTTTCTCGATGGCTCCATTCCCACCTATTCTCCTCCTTGTACCAAGGATGATTGGGTGACTATTCATTGTATGTTAGTTTCTTGGTTAATGAACACTGTGGATTCCGAAGTTAAATGTATGCTTTCTCACTATGATGATGCTAAGAAATTGTGGGATGATCTTCATGAGCGTTTTTGTCTTGTTAATGGGCCGAGAATTCAACAAATTAAAGCAGACATTAATAAGTGTGAACAACTGAAAACCATGCTTGTAGCTATCTATTACAGTTAACTCTCGGTGTTGTGGGATGAACTCGATTGCCATGAACCTCTAATCACATGTACTTGTGGTCACTGTACTTGTGATGTTGGCAAACGTAACGCGGCTCGTCGTGAGGGAGATCGTCTTCAATAATTTTTACTTGGCCTATGCTCGGAGTATTATGCCTCTCTTCGTTCTACTCTCCTCTCTAGTGATCCTTTGCCCTCGTTGAATCGTGTGTTTCAAGCCGTCGCACAAGAGGAGAAGGTCCATGGTTTTTCTCGTCTCAAAGAGGAACCTCCTCCCGTCACTGGTTTTGCGGTTCGAACCGAACCTCGTACTTGTCCTCGTCTTTCTCGCAGTGAGAAGGCTGCTTTGGTGTGCTCTCATTGTCATACCAAAGGGCATGATGATACTACGTGTTTTGCTCTTCATGGCATTCCGGATTGGTTTATTGATAAATATGGCTCGAAGGCTACCAAACCTGCTTCTTCCTCTTCTTCTTCTGCCCGGACTCGTGCTCCCATTCGTGCCAACAAAACTGCCACTGAGTCTTCATTTACAACCCCTGCGGCACCCCCCCAATATTAATGCCGAACAGTGGCTGGCTTTCATGGCCCTGTTCGGTACCACACCCAACTTCAACTGTCTAAATGGTAAGTGGTTAATCGACACCGGCTGCTCGAACTACGTCACGGGTGATTTATCTCTTCTTACTAATCTGTGTGATGTTCCGTCTTGCCCGATTGGTCTTCCGAATGGGTAGCAAGTTCACGCCGTCCGGGAAGGCAGTGCTATTCTTACTAATACCATCACTCTTCATCATGTGCTTTATGTGCCATCTTTGATGTGCAACTTGATTTCTGTATCACAATTAAGTGATGATTTAAATTGTGATGACATAACTAACTCTAACTTTTGTGCTATACATGATCGACTCTCGAGGGAGGTGATTGGGACGGGTGATCGTCAAGATGGACTATACTACCTTAGAGAAGATGCAACTGCTCAAGCTGTATCGGTGGACTCCTCAACCTTGTTCGAATTGTGGCACAATAGATTGGGGCATCCTTCCGATAATGTTGTAAAATTGCTTCTTTTTCTTAGCAATAATAGTAGTGGTTTATAGAATATTTGTGATGTGTGTCCTAGAGCAAAACATCATAGAAGTAGTTTTCCCACTAGTTTGAATAAATGTACTCGTATTTTCGAGTTAGTTCATATTGATCTTTGGGGACCTTATGCTACACCTTCCTCTTGTGGTGCCAAATATTTTTTAACTATAATGGATGATTTTTCTCGAGCAGTTTAGATTTATTTGTTGATTGATAAAACGGAGGTCTTTAAAATGTTCATGTCGTTTGTGGCTATGGTTGATAGACAATTCTCTCAGCAAAAATAAAAATGGTGCGTACTGATAATGGGACAAAGTTCAATTGTCTTAAAAATTATTTTTTGCTCACTGGCATTATTTTACAAACCTCTTGTGTGGGCACTCCTCAACAAAACGGGAGAGTCGAAAGAAAACATCAGCATATTTTAAATATTGCACGGGCTATTAGATTCCAAGTTGGCTTACCTATTACTTTTTGGAGGAATGTGCTCTTGCCGCAACTCACATTATAAGTTGTACTCCATCCCGTATCCTTTCCAAGAAAACTCCCTATGAAGTCTTGTTTGGTTGTTTTTTTTTAATGAACTACGTGTCTTTGGTTCATTATGTTTTGCTCACAATAAAAAAGCTAAAGGTGACAAGTTTGCCAGTCGGAGTCGTAAATGCATATTTGTTGGCTATCCGTTTGGTAAAAAGGGTTGGTACTTATTTGATCTAGACACTCGTGTTTTTTTCGTCTCTCGAGATGTTACATTTCATGAGCGAATTTTCCCCTACATTGATCATGAAGCTGCTAATTTTGTTCCTCCCCCTCCTGATGAGGATTTTTCTCATATAGAAGGGTCCTTGGATTTTTATCCTCTTGATATTGATGATTCTGCTTCATCTCCTTCTCCTCAAAAATCTCCAGCCTCAAACACATCTCCTACTTCTCATCAACCTCCACAAAATAACCAGGCCAAACCTCCTGATTCTCTTACCCCAAATACGCTGGCCCACCCATTACACTCTCCTCCTCTTCCTACCTCTCACACGCTGGCCCAAAATTCCACTCCTACTCCTCTCCCTATTACTACCCAGCAGGCCCAACCTATCGCTGCTACCCAGCAAGCCCAAAATACCGCTGCTCCTTCCTAGCAGCCTACGGACCGCATTCCTCTTGTCTCCCCCGCGTCTGCTGCTTCCTTAGGCCGGGGTTTCAGGGCTAAAATTCCTTATATCAAGCTCAAGGACTATGTTACTCATACAGTTGTGCATCGGTATAGATCATCATCGTCATCACCCGTGTCCTCTTCTCCATCTCCCTCAGGTACGCCGTATCCTATAGCTCATTATGTTAGTTGTGATAGATTTTGTGTGCCACGTCGGAATTTTGTTGCAGCTATTAATGCAGGAGTTGAACCCCGCTCTTATAAAGAAGCCTTTAAGGATGTCGGATGGCAAGCTGCTATGCAATCTGAAATGCAAGCTCTTGAAAAAAATGGCACGTGGACTTTGGAGTTGTTGCCTTCGGGGTAAACAAGCCTTGGGCAGTCAGTGGATCTACAAAATCAAATACAATTCAGATGCTAGTATTGAGCGGCTAAAAGCGCGCTTGGTTGTTTTTGGCAATCGTCAAACTGAAGGGATTGATTATGATGAGACGTTTGCTCCCGTCGCTAAAATGACTACCGTTCATGCCTTCCTTGCCATTACAGCTTCGAAAAATTGGGAATTACATCAAATGGATTTGCACAACGTCTTCTTACATGGGGATCTTACTCAGGAAGTGTACATGAAATTACCTCCAGGTTTTCATGCTGATAAACCTGGTCTTGTTTGCCGTCTCCGCAAATCTTTATATGGTCTGAAACAAGCTCCCTGGTGTTGGTTTGCCAAACTTGTCTCGGCTCTTAAAGGGTATGGTTTTCAACATTCCTACTCTGACTATTCTCTCTTCACCTACACCAAAGGCTCAGTTCAGTTGAATGTTCTGATTTATGTTGATGACTTAATCTTATCCGGCAACGATTCTCATGTTGTCACACTTTTTAAAGGCTACCTCAGCTCTTGTTTTCATATGAAGGATCTCGGGGTCCTTAAGTACTTTCTTGGTCTTGAAGTTGCCTGTAGTACTGCAGGTATTTTTCTTTGTCAACGGAATTACCCGCTGGATATTATTTCTGAAGTTGGTCTCTTGGGTTCCAAACCGACTTCTTCTCCCATTGAGCAGAATCATCGCCTTGGGCATGCTTCTGGGCCTCTTCTCGGCGATCCCGCTTCTTACAGGCGCTTGGTTGGGCGCCTTGTATACCTTGTTGTGACTTGTCCTGACATCACATATGTTGTTCACATTCTTTCTCAGTTCATGCAAAACCCTTGCCAAGAACACTGGGATGCAGCTTTACGTGTTCTGCGCTATCTGAAAGGCACGCCTGGTCAAGGAATTCTTTTGAGCTCTCATAGTGAGCTTACTTTATCTGGGTGGTGTGATTCCGATTGGGCTGCCTGTTCTCTCACTCGCCGCTCCCTTACTGGATGGCTCGTATTCTTGGGTCACTCTCCTATCTCATGGCAGACTAAAAAGCAACATACAGTCTCCCGCTCTTCAGCAGAAGCCAAATATCGCTATATGGCTGCGGTTACATGTGAACTTAAATGATTGAAGGGTCTCTTGCTCAGTTTGGGTGTTCATCATCCCGAGTCTATTCCACTCTTTTGTGATAGTCAATCTGCTCTTCATATTGCTCAAAATCCGATTTTCCATGAATGGACCAAGCACATTGAGGTTGATTGTCACTTTATTCGTGATGCTAATCAAGATGGTCTTCTCTCTCCTTCTCATGTTCCCACTCGTGACCAGTTGGCGGACATTTTCACAAAAGCTCTTGGCACTGCTCAGTTTGATTACCTTCTAAATATATAAGTTGGGCATTCTTGATCCCCATGTTCCAACTTGAGGGGGTATTAGAAGATGAGATATTATGTTATCTTATGCGATATGTTTCTATCTTTTAGCATAGGATATTTCCTAATATGCTTAGACTTGTATTCTATTGTTGAGTGGTATATAAGCCACGGTGGTGAATGAGAAAACCTAAGCTTTGCTTCAAATCTGTCAGTTTACTTATCTCATAACGGAGGAAGTACAATAAATAGTTAAAAAAAAAAAGAAAAAATGGGAGAAAACTGGGCACCTCGATCAGCAGAATCTTCAGCAAAAGCAAGCTTGATGACACCCTTCAAATCATAAGTAGGATGGCAAGGTGGCACTTTTGACTCCTTTTATTTTACAAATGCCTCAATTTGGTTATTCTTGTTTGATTAAAACTGCAAACTACCAAAACTTCACACACAACAAAGGAAAAAGTAACACAAATATGAAATCTCACAATCATTGAATACGTTGTGTATGACACATTCTTTCATCATTTGGTGCATAACTATAATATCATAAATCATAATGGTCTATAAGATAGAATAGATGTGCCAAAAATGATGCCTTATTATTTGTATCTTCGTACTTAAAACGCTTACCTTTTAGGTATTCTTTTTTAAGCTGGAGCTGGTTGCAGAAAGGAAGAAGAAGAGGATGAGAATGGAGTAGAATATATGAAGAAAAAGAGATGCTTTTTTTCTTTTGGGAAGGTAACTATATATTTTTTTTAACAGGTAAGACGAAATTCCTCGGGCTGCCCTCGGACAGAGCCCCACTCAGAGGCCCATTATAAGCCAAATACCTCCCAAATATTTTTATTGCCAGGTCTTGGTTAGTGATGATATATATGGGATTGAGAAAGGTCCTAAGCAACCATGCCAATGAACCAATATTTTGCTTTGCCAAGAAACCTACCCATTAGTGTTGCAAGACCTATAAAGATATAAATATCGTGAATACTTGTTTGTGTTATAAGTGAAAGAAATCATGCGAGGAACAATGTATAGTTCTTCGACAGATCAGGTGAATAGTCAGTAAATAACCATCAAAATTTAAAAATCATCTACCTTACATAGAGAAGTTTTTAAAACATTGCATTTTGGCATCTCCACAGCTTCCTACAATGTCTTTGAATAGTCAAAAGAATGCGACCGTTCCGACATTATTTCTTGTATTTATGCACCGAATCTTTGTGAATCATAGTCCTTCTCCTTCAACTCCACCGCTTTTGCGGTCCCCGATTAATTCCTTTAGTTTCATTCCTGCGAACGTACTATTGCACTATTACGAATGCAATTATTTGTTAATATACATTAATACTTATCCGTTTTGTTTATTGCAACAATTTAAATTTTACGCTCTCTAACGTACTACTTTGACTATTAATATCCTTAATAATATGAGAATTATATTAATATGTAGATAAGATAAAATAATAAGTTTGACTTAGATGGAACAATAAATTCCTTGAGAATAAATAAAATGGAACAGTAAATTCAAAGCAAATCAAATTAGAAAAAGAAAAAGTTAAGAATAAATAGATTAGAAAGAAAAAAAAGGAGTTCAATTGGATCAGTAATAAGTTCATATCATATCACATTAGAAAGAAGTTCAGACTACATCAGGTAAAAAAGAATAAAGGTGGTGAACTAAACATAGCCTAAAGATGAACAAGAATTAGATTATACAGAGTAGTGTCAAAACTAGTTAATTTAAGCAGACACGAATCACTTTTTGTCCGTTAATGTTACTAAAGACCTCAAGATCCCTGGGCTAATCTTGTCAGCAAGAGCACCCTTTTCCGAGATTATCAGAGTTTTCTCTTTCACAACACTCTGCAGCTTCTTCAGGTCCGAGTCCAGTCGTTCTTGATCTGCAACAACATCAAAAAGATATTTCAATTCAAAGTATTGAAACTTAAAATATCATTTTTATAGAACAAGGTATTCTAATCAAATAAAGTGAAAATTGTGGTCTCTTGAAAATAATAATAAAAATAAACAGCAAGTCTAAAGGAGTGTCATAGGGCGGAAAACATTTTCTAGGAACAACGATCTTATATTCTTTTGTTTGGTTTGTTAAGGAACGTCACATTTTCCTGTCCTTTCTTCACTTTCTTCTTTCGTTCGTCCTATCAATCCTCCCCCTTTCATTTCCAATTCTTATTGTTCTCTCTAACTTTTCATGCAAAGACAAACCAAAAAAAGCGAAAACTAATCAATTATTGTGTCTTCCCTTGGAAGATGTTTTTTCATATAAAATATTTTCCATTTAACATAACCAAATGGAGCCTAACAATGCCACAAGAGGAGAAACAACACAACGCACCTTCCTCTAATATAGTATGAGCTGCATGAAATGGGACCTGAGCAAAGACATCAGTTCCAGGGAACATCATCCACATATTCTCAGTGGCATCATGATTTCCACAGGTTGGACAAATTTCTTGAACCAATGGCTTAGAACCACGCCCCCCAATTTCTTTCATGATAGAGTCAAATGGAGAAGGAATGCTACTTTTTGTTGTACGAGCCGTCTTCCTAAGTGCTGTTAATGCTTCCCTGTTCCCATTCCTTAACCTGTCATTTTCAACAACCTGCATCTTCACAATGAGAAAAGAAACTCTTCTCGGGGAGGGAGTTTAGCAGTTCTGTGATAAACAAAAATGAAAGGTGCAAGGGCCACTTGGCACAGTTCAAATGGGCACTAGTAGCTTCTCTTGCTGAAAATCATAGAATAGTGATAATTTGAATCAACAATAAAAACTGAATAATATTATTGCTTAACTATGTCTTACAAACATCCCATAGTAATCAGTTATCTGAACAGAATCAATGCAAGAAAATAACTAGTTGCAACTGAGATATCTTTAACACACAATAGACCATACATTTTCATAAATGAGCTTGGACAGTTCGTAGTAATTTCTAATCTTAACATCACCATCAGTCATCAGATACTTATGGAAGTGCAAGCACACCATAACCCAAAAACAAGCCAAATCCTTTATATCTCTTATAACATGTTAAAATTAAACTCCAATAACAAAAAACAGCTGTCAGAAGACAACCGCACATCAAATGTAGGCCACATGTTGAATATGATAGGCAACTCACGACAGACTTTTATCAGTCAAAACAAGCACATTCACAAAGAATAGATAGATGAATAAACAAGGCAATAAGGCATTAGATACAAATCGACTAAAGATAGTTGGCGGTTACACTAGAAGAGCATTCATGCATTCACCTAGACGCTAGTACATGAGATAACCCAAAATACACACACACAAAAAAAGTTTCATTTACGCCACCATGCTTTCATTCATCACCATACTAAACACCAAAGGGAGGGGAGGAGTGGAGAAGAATAAGCAAATCCGTAACACAAACACAAACTGATCGCTGTTAAACTTAATCCAAAGTGAGCATGACATAATCTTGATTCACAAGAAAAAAATTAACAAAAGAAGGCATTAAACATGGATGAAATATAAAGTGTAGACAATCACATATTTTGGCAACCCCTCCTTTTAACTCCAAAAGGTTCATCAAGCTAAAAAAGCTGAATACACATTTTCATCAACAATCAAGCAAATGTAGGAACCTCAATTAAAAATAAAATAAAAAATAAGACCCATAGACTAACACTAAACTGATATAAATTGAAATGTGATAATAACTTGTAAACTCTACCAAATTTTAAGCTCAGAAAACCTAAACCATAAAAAGTATTCACGTTTCAAACCAGATTAATTAATACGATGAAAAAATTGACCTGATGCCGTGCCAAAAGTAGATGTTCAGCTTCAATTTCAAGCTCAGTGAGTTGTTGTTGGATTTGTGAAACATTTGCATCCATGTTTAATCTTTTTCTTCGGACGAGCAACTAAAATCATACAAAATAAATTATATCAAATGCCAGGGATTTGAATCTCGGGGTACAGACGTACACCAAACCCAAAAGTAGTGGAAAAAGGTTCACAAAAATTGTTCGATACATAAGTCTTACAGCCAAAATATGCAAAATATGCATAATCATACAACCAATAAAAAAAAAAAGATAAGGTTCATGTTTCTCAATGATATTCGACGATTAGAACAATTGGCGCTTAGGGTGAATCCTGCGGAATTATATTTCATTGTGAATTGAGACAAAGAGGGTTTGGGTCCCTCTTTGAAGATCTTGTTTTTCGCTCGCAGCTCTGTTCCATGCACCACTGAGCTATGTCAAGTGAGTGAGTTTAAGGAATGAGATATGGGCGGGATTTGGATTCAACTCGGAATGCTCTTTGTTCCTATTTTATATAAAAAACTGTTGGAACTTCATTCATATTGTTGTTTCCTGTTTCTGAATTGACTTTTTGGTTTCTTTGTAACAATGTATTATCAAAATAGTCTGCTAGAATGTGTAGTCAGTTACCTTGTTGATGGTTGAACAGATAGGTAGAATTCGATTCCTTGAGTATGGAGTGTGTCTTTCAGAACTGTGGGAGTAAAATTGATAGCACTGGCACTTATTTGATATACTCACATCATCAACACAGTGCCTTTCACAATATTCATGCTGTAGTTGGATTATGTTCATCCTTGGGTCTTTAATTGGAGAAATTAGTTAAGTACTTTTAGAGCAAATAAGTAAGATTCTTCAATTGTAGTCCATCTATTTACAGAGCACAAGGAGGTTTCCTAAGCTGAATTTCTTATATACGTCAAAAATGGAGAAATTCATTTGAATCTCTAATGACATATAGAAGTAAACAAGTAGTAATATTGTGGATTAAAGGCATTATTGTGGCTTCATCTACTTACATGAAAATTAATCAATTGTCATATTTGATTTCAATTAAATAAGACATAAAGTCATACATATTATTTATTAACACATACTAATTGAAAAAAATTAACAATTCAATCTTGCCCTAAATTGCAAAACTCCTAGAAACATAAAAATCATATTGATTTCAATTTCAATAAGCCCTTAATGAATAATATCAACAATTTACATGTAAATATTCAAATAATCTAATATATATAAAGTATGAAAGTATGAAAATTGAAAAAACAAAAATAAAAAACCTAAAATAAAACTTACGGTCTGTCGACTGAACTGAGCGCCAAAATCGCGTGAAGGGCTGGAGAGAGGAGCGTGTTAAGTGAAGAGTTAAGGGAGTAGACTGCGGGAAGATTAAAGTTTCTGATGAAATTTTATTTTTTGCTAAGCCTGTATTTTTTTATCTTTTGTATACATTGTGCGTATTTGTCAATGCACTTCTTTGACCTTAAATATCTTCACTATATATTAGTAAAAATTATAACGATTGAATATTAATAATCATTGAAACGAATTAAACAAGATTCCACATAACGATAATTTTTCTTATATATAGAGATGAATTTAAAAGATTCTCTCTAGTTGTGAATAGTGTGAAGATTCCAAATGAGAAACATAAAAAAATACTGAGGGAGTGTTGAACTTCATATGAATATTTGTAAACATTTAACCAATAATATAAATGTCAATTAGATGTTGGTTAATTTTAGAAGAGTGTTCAAGCTTTCATATGTTGTCTTTTATTTTTTGTGTTATGCTATACTTGTGTTTATTAGTTGGAGTGTCGAACAAGCACAAAAAGTTACCAATCTTCAACATATTTCGAAGAAAGTTAGGTGTCATTTTAAATAATGATGTTAGTGTGGCGGTGTCAACATATGAACCCTCGTTATAATCACTTAGGCCTCATATGAACCGTCGTTGTAAACATATGAATGTATGATTGTCCTTTGTTATAATACTATAACATATCAAGAGTCGTTATACTAATTTATAATCAATAGAGTATTAGATTGGTTTTACAATTATTTTGATACCAATTTTCTACTAAAATGATTAAACATATTGATAAAATAGTTTGTTTATGCTTTATCATATATAGTCACAACATAATACATATATACCGTATTATGTTTGTTATTGTTATTACTATTATTAGCATTGTTGCTACTATTAAATTCATGCAAGAATTGCCTAGTTACATGGATTTTACCATTTACAACCGTTTGATATTTGTATGCAACCTGTTGGAGACCAATTTTTCGTGTTATTCGTCACTTGCAATATTATAAATAGTGTTATAAAACTGCCTAATCACAAAATATACAAACACAATCCATATTGACTATAAGATCGGCCAACATCGTCGATTTAAACACCAATCATAAATTCATAACAATGTCAATAAAAGCATCCACAATATAAACAACAAAACCTAATTCAGATGCTAAATCCATCACATGGCAAAACAAATCACACAATCAAATGAAGAAATTCGAAAATAAAAAAGAATATCAGATTAACAAGTTCCAAGTTCCAACCCTAAATCCGTCCAAACGCTAAGAATATCAGATTAACATGCACAATTAAAGAAGAAGAAGAATAAATAACATGAACAACAATAATTTACCAATAAATTAACAAAACAATTGATGAAAACCCTAAAAAATCAGACAAATTAAAGAAGAAGAAGAATAAGGGAGAAAGAGAGAAATACCGGAGTTGGAGGAGGGAGAAGTAGAGAAGCGAAGCCGGAGAATAGAGAGGAATTCGACGGGATGAGGCCTGAGACTGTGAGTGAACTCTTCAAGTCAGATAGATTGTTATTAACTTATTATTACTATCACATCGCCTTATGTTTATTACTAGCTTTTAGACCCGTGTAATACTTCCCTTAAAATCATGGTGTAGATATTAGCTTGTGATTGGAGTTTATTCAGCATAATTTAATAAACTTTAAATAATTTTGGGTTTTTCTACGATATACCCTTGTGTTTTTTCAATTTCTACATTATACCCCAATTTTTTAAAAATTTCACACGGTACCCTCAAACTTACCCTTTTTAATGCACAATGTCCATACTGCTTATTATACGTCATTAATTTTGTCTACTTTTTATAATCCAGTGGAACTAATATAATTTGTGAATATTCCCTCCAAGCGTTAACTATGTATAAGTTAAATTTGTTCCAATAAATTTAAAAAATTAAACGAAATTAACGACATATAATCGGCGATAGGGGCATTGTGCATTCAATAAGGTAACCTCGGATGTGGAATTTTCAAAAGTGTGAAGTACAACGTAGAAATTAAAGAAACTCAAAGGTATAACGTAGAAAAACCCAATAATTTTCTAGTGCTCAAACTTATCTCAAACTCACTTCAAAACTCATGTAAATTTGTACCTTTATATTAGTTACACATAAAAAATAAAAGAAAGCGAGAATGTGTAGATAATGAATATTGACAATATTATTTATAAGGCCAAGATTTTAAAATTAACTGTTTCACTTCAACAAATAAATAATTATAATATTTACATTAGAACCATGATATGAAAATACACAAATAACTAATAAATTGATTTAAGAAATATATACATAAGACATAAGAGCAAAGAGTCAGATATGATTTTTTAATTGATGGTTTGCTAAAATGGTTTTCAGAATTTGTTACTGACTTGCGAAACAAGTATATTTTGAACATAATTTTTTACGCCCTTACCCCCTCGTAGGTCGCATGCATAATTTTAATTCTCTCAATATATGTGACTTTTACAACTATTTAAGGTATACTTACATCTAATGGCTGTTTTTGGTACTTGATGCTATGGTTTCAACAATTTTATTTCATTGCCTAGAAAAGAAGAATGTAATATGATTTTTATCTTATTCTTTAATGGTGGCCATATTTCTTACTCAAATCATTATATGACACATTCTTTTATAATATTGTTAGAGATTATTTTTGCTATATATCTAATTTTATTAACCAAAATGATATTTTAAAATCGTTGAGTAGGGTATTTTTGTTATATACTTGGTGCTCGTTTGGTATACATGGGAATTTAATTCCTGTAGGAAGTTTCATTTCCTAGGAAATTACTTCCCTTATGTAATTCCTAGGAAATGGCCTAAATTTGTTTGGTTGACATCAAGGAATTTGCAATTCATATGGAAATTTTGATTGACCAAGGGGGGAGTGGATAATAAAAGTCCCACATTTTGTGGGAATTTCAATTTCCCAAGGAATTTCCACTGCACCCATTTTCTCAACTTCCTATCAACCAAACAACTTCCCAAATGAGAAAATCATGGGAATTTTCAATTGCCTTACATAAATTCCCTCGTCAACCAAACGAGCACTTGGTTTTCATTAACATATATCATTCTTAAAACTCCCGATTGGCGTATGTATGATTGTAGGATTGAGGGTTAGATTAAATTTTCATACCCTCCATATTACACCTATTTTAACCCTTTTCCCCAAATGGTAACTTCAAACAGGAAGAGAAGTCAAACTTTAAATAAGTACCAATGAAACAATAACACCGAAAAAAGCTACCTTATGTATTAAACCATTTTTTAACAAGTGCATATTAACATAGATTTGTTATACCAAAAAAATCTTATTGGTCATATCAACAAAAAATTAATGTTATCCATATTTTATAATCTACATATATGATTAAATAATACGATCATGTAAGAATACAATCATATAATCCTAATATGTTCTTGACATCCTAACATAAGTCATAATACAATCAGTAAATAATATTACTAACACAATTAGGATAATTATTTATGATCTTTCCTATATGGTCTTTGATATATGTATGTTTATCATGATTTGCAAATATGTTTTTAAAAATCATAAGTTAGTGTTTAAAAAATAATTGTCAAGTAAATGATCATATTATATATTTCGATAATATATGTTATGATCTTACATCAAGATTTGATGAGAATTATGATAATAGGTAAGTCAATAAATCATTGATTTGTTTCTATAAATGGCATGGTATCATATCAATATTATCTGTTTCCATAATCTATATGATCCATCATTTCATAAAGATTTTAGGATTCATATCAGTAGAAAGTATTGATTTGTATCATAATTTTAGGATTTAAATCAGTAGTCGTTTCCTAATTAAATTCGATTTCTATTATTGAATTGGCAAAAGGTTGTGCAATCATGATTTTGGGATTTTATCTGAAGCAAGAGGAATCCACAGGATTGATTCACTTGATTGACACGTCATCATATTGATGTTGCATTTGATCTTGACAAGTCAAAGGGAGAATGACACGTGTATAAAATTGTGATTGCTTGATATGTGGCTAAAACCTTATTGCTTTATAGTATTATAGATATTATTACTATTCTCATTATCATCATAGCTATTTACAAACTTATATATCAATCATAATGCTTATAATAATAAATCATTCATATAAACCTTGGAATTGATCGTCTACTCGTTATTATTGTCGTTGGTTATAATATATAATATTAAAACATATGACCTGGTTCGTCGTGGGTATACCCAGAACTTGTTCGAGAACCTGTTTTGACACCACTACGCAAATCCCCCTCCCCCCTTAAATTCCAAACAAATGGTGACCCCTTGTTTTTTACTTTTCTAGGTAGTACACTCATATGGTTTAGTATTTTACATGATACCCGTCAATTATTGACTTTTCTATATGGTACCTCTTAAAAGTCTAATACTTCCTCCCACCTTCTTAAGAACCCATTAACCACCCTCTACGAGTCCACTGTCCACACTACTATTATCGCCATCAACCAGGCCTACTAACCCCTTTTTGCAACCTTTAGCCCTTTTTGATAATGATGTTACATAGTACTATCAAAAGCTTAGAACGAGTAAAAAAGTTGTGAAGAGGAAACATGGTGGGTTTAGATGGTGGCAATAGTGAATATGAAGATTGTGGGAAGGTATTGGTAGCCAATGGTAGGTGATTAATTAAGATGGCGGAAGACTGTATTATTTTTTAAGGTGGTACCATATAGAAATGTCAATAATATTAGTAGAGGGGTATCATGTAGAATTTTAAATTCTATGCGTGCCGATTTAGTATAGTTTCGATGTTGAAGCTCTGGTCTTGTTACTAACACCTTCTTTACCAGGCCAGTGCATTTACGTCGTGGATCAATTATAGCTCATATGGCAGTTACAAGGACTTTGGATTCATAGTGTGTTACCTCCTCCTTTAGGTTCACTAGCTGTAACAGAACACTCGCGAATTTAAAGCTATTAAGTCTTGTATATCCACTATTTGATGCTGATTTTAGAGTTATCCTGCTGATTTTTTAGCTCAAACTGGTAGAGCAATGTGCTATAGCAATTAGCACATAGATGTAGGTTCAAGTCCTACATAGGCTAAATTTTAATAATGAGTAATAAAGTTTACCGCCAAAAATAAGGAAGTTAGATTATGCATAAATTCCAACTGTTATGAAATGATATGCCCTCCTATGATAGCGTTTAAATCTACAGCGGTTAATTACTATTTCCAACCTCTATTAAAAGTGTTAATTAACATCTTTGTAATTAAGCGAGTATAAGAAAATAACAAACCCACCACTAACATTTGATAAATATATCTTATTTACATCATAGTAGATCATAGTAGCTGATATTTGGAGGCAGCTTACAATTATAAAAATATAAGTCATCATCGTCAACAAATACACTTATGATAATCAGTCTGTTAGCAAGAAATACCTTCAAAAAAAATCAAATCCCAAAGCAATGTACTCTTCTTTAAAATGCACTGAAGTAACACTGACCCAGAATGACTTCTGCACAATTCACACTATCAGATGGTCACTCTTGGCTGAACCAACTGTCCTATTTCTGTAGATCTGTAGGAGTTGATCACAGATTTGGCGCGAATTTGGTCTTTCGGCAGGGTGAGTCTTGGTGCATTGCAGTGCTATTTCTAGAACCTGAAAAGCTGCACATTCTTCAATAGGAGAAAGAGGCTTCAAACCCGGATCAATCAGCTTCTCGCGCTCTGGTCCTTCCATTTCTATATGGGTTTCCACCCATCTAACCATGTCTATGTCTGTACCGAAACTCCCATCTGTTGGCATTTTTCCACTTACAAGCTCCATGAATACAATTCCCATGCTGTAAACATCACTCTTTTCTGTTGCCTTCAATGAGTATGCATACTCTGGTCATTACAAAATATGCCAAATTATATGTTAGATAATCACAGATACCGTCCACATTATATAATCAAGACAGTACATATATTAGTCTAAGAAAGTTGATGCCCTTGCAAAATCTTTTAACAATGGAGTATTATCTTTGATAATGTTTGCTGGCACATAATGGTAAGAATTTAGGGACAAAGCTAGCAACTTCAACCACAAGTTCAACCATGGTTAATGAATACTGTATATGAAACATGGAATATAAGATTATGATAAAGATTAACAAACACTGGAATATGGGGCAAAAGAATAAAACCAAGAAGCAGATTAATTATGAGTAACTAGTTTACCTGGAGCAATGTATCCATAAGATCCAGCAAACCATATACCAGATTCTGTGTCATTGATAGACTCATAATTGCTATGAATTTGCTTTGCCAGTCCAAAATCTCCCAAATGAGCCTCCATGTTAGAATCCAGTAGCAAATTACTTGATTTAATGTCCCTATGAATGATCTTTGGCACACAGTCATGGTGCAAGTACTCCACTCCTTGTGCTAACCCCACAGCTATTTTTAATCTCGTCTCCCAATCGAGTCCCTTCTTTCCCACTTTCTTGTTGCTGCTTTCTTGACCATGAAGCCAGTCCCAAACACTCCCATTCTCCATATAATCATATATTAGAAGATTTGAGGCTGCTCCTTTGTTGCTGCAATACCCAATCAGCTTTACCAGATGCCTGTGCCTTATCCTCCCGAGTGTTTTAATCTCTCTTGCGAAGCTCTTATCCAACAACAGATCATCTTTCCTTGCTATCTTTTTGACTGCTACTGTCTCTCCATATGCTAAGTCAGCCTTATAGATCGTACCCGAACCACCTGAACCTATAATATAAGCATCACTCAGGTTCTTTGTTGCAGCCATTATGTCATCCCATCTGTACTCTGGTTGTCTCCTAGGGGATTTTGGATTGAGCAAGCGACGGTTTGTGTTGGAGGAACTGGTGGAGAAAGTGCTCCCTACTTCCCTTGATCTCTTGATTATCTCTCTTCTTCGTCTGATGCAGATCACCACTCCAAGTAGTAAGACCACAGCAGCTACAACAGTAAGAAATGATGAGAGTATCAATGCTTCGGGTGAATGCTTATGGTTGCTTGCATTAGGTGCACTGCAATGTTCAAGAGGCTTCCCACAGAGGAGCTTATTCCCAACAAAGACATCAACTGGCCAGTGTGAGAACTGTTCATCAAGCTTCCCTCCGAGGTCGTTGTATGAGAGGTTAAGCATGCTCAAGCTGATCATTGCACCAATCGGAGGAGGAACATTGCCGGTAAGTTGATTGTGAGATAGACTGAGAGCTTCTAACTTTGAAAGTGATCCGATTTGTGGTGGAATATGTCCAATGAGATTGTTGAAACTAAGGTCCAGCATGATTTGGAGATTCTGGAGTTGAGAAATCTCAGTTGGTATTTCACCATTGAGATGGTTATCTGAAAGTCGAAGCTCATAGAGCTTGCTTAGTTTGCCTATGGAAGGAGGGATGGAACCAGAAATTTGGTTTTTACTGAGCTTAAGCACATTGAGAGATGCAAGATTACCAACTTCTGTTGGCAAGGTACCATTCAGCTGATTGTCCTCTAGAGAAAGGACAAGAAGTTTAGAGCAATTGAATAATTGGGGTGGTAAAGGACCAAACAGTGAATTTGAGGACAATTTAATTTCTCCCAACTGTGGCAAACTCCCAAACCATGTTGGTATTCTGCCAGTGAGATGGTTTCCATTAAGATCAACATGGGAGAGTTTCTTGCAAAAGGAAAGCTCAAAGGGTATCGAACCAGAAAGCGAATTTCTTGAAAGATCTAACAAGGATAATTCGCGTATGAAGCCGAATGTTCTAGGAATTTTCCCGGTGAGACGGTTGCTTCCTAGTCTAAGCCTTTCAAGCAAAGGAGAATTCCCCAATTGAGGTGGAATATCATGATCAAATGCATTGTTAGTCACATCAAAAGAAAGCAATGAAGTTGAACTAGACAAAGGAGCAATGCTACCATTCAGCTTATTATTTGAAAGGTTCACTCTTGTCAAGTTAGACAAGTTTTTCAGTTCATCAGGGATGTTACCTTCAAGAGTATTATTGTACAGCATAAACTGCTGTAGCGCTTTCAGATTGCCCAATGTCACCGGGATCCCTCCGGAAAGGCGGTTATCTGCCAAGTCGAGGATTGTAAGCTGCTGACAGTTCCCCAAGGTGGCAGGAATATCACCCACCAAATCGTTCTGTCGAAGATGCAGGAAATTCAATTCCTTAAGCAGTCCAATGGTAGCAGGCAACCTCCCAGTGAATTGATTCCCATAGAAATCAATCATTTGTAAGCTTGAGCAATTGCCAATTTCCAAAGGTATTTCCCCAGAAAATTGGTTGTTATAGATGAATATAACCTCCAGTTTTTCCAACATACCAATCTCTTTAGGCAAGTATCCACCTAGCTTGTTATAATAAAGTGCCACAGTCTGCAATTTGCTGAGATTCCCAATGGCAGGAGATATTGATCCACTCAAACTGTTGTTATACAAATACAAGTCAGTCAGCTCAACCAGCTGATATAGCTCGACCGGTATCGAACCATTGAGTGTATTATTAGCTAAATCAAGGCTTGTTAAGGACTTACATTGTCCAATTTCTGGCGGGATTCCACCAGAAAGTTGAGCATTTGAAAGAGACAAGCTTTGAAGGCTAGTTGTGTTTGAACAAATATCTGGTGGTATACCACCAAAAAGACTATTGCTTGACAAAACCAAGCTTACTAGCTGATTCATTTGGCCAAATTCTGCAGGAATCTCTCCACTGAGCTTATTCACTGATAAATCAAGGCTTTGAAGATTACCCAATTTAGCTAATGATCTTGGGATTTGACCCACAAGCTCATTTCCCAATAAATTAAGGTAACTAAGCTGACCCAACTCACCAATTTGGTCAGTAATCTCCCCAGATAAGCTATTGTTTGCAAGATTCAGAGTTTGCAGATTTTGAAGCTGACCAAGTTCTTGAGGAATACTACCATTCAACATATTTACTGCAGCTGTAAAAACAACAAGGTTTGTGCAATTACCAAGCTCAGATGGTATTGGACCAACCAAAAAATTATCTTGTAAAACCAAGTTTTCAAGGTTGGTTAATTTTCCCAATTGAGGAGGTATTAAGCCAGTAAAACTACAAGAAGCTAAACCCAAAATGACCAAATTAGAGAGTTGGCCAAGTGAAGAAGGTATTGGACCAGTGAGATCATTGTCACCAATTCTGATGACACTAAGACTTGTGATTGAGCTAAGTTGAGTAGGAATGGGCCCACTCAGCTGGTTTGAGAAAAGAAGTAAAGATTCTAATTTAGAAAGGTTTGAGAGATTAGTTGGGATGGGCCCACTGAGTTGGTTCATAGATAAGTCAAGGTGGAGTAGGTGTTGTAAACCACCGAGTGAAGGAGATATTGACCCACTGAGTGATGACTCGGACAGGTTTAAACTCACCATAACACCAACTGAGTTACATTTTATACCTCTCCATTTGCAGAAATCTGGGTTTTTTTCAGACCAATCCTTCAACACATCATTTGGGTCTTCAACAAATGATTTCTTCACCTTTAAGAGAGTATCAAGAGTGGAGTTTTCCATGCATGAACCATACCCAAAATAGAAAGTTACCAAAAACAGAGTGATAAAACTCAAAAGAAGAAACCTCAAAGATGCCATTTTTATCACCTTAGAGAAATACCCAGATCATCAATATTGCAGTATTTGATGGAAAAAGCTCAATTATGGAGTAAAATTTTCATCTTTTTTTGTGGGTTGTTCTTTGATAAGCTTAAAAACAGAACATGGTGAAAGAAACAATGAAGAAAGAGGGAAAAATTCAATGAATGAAGTCAGAACTGCAAGAATTGGGAGGATGGAAATTTTTTGAGCAGAAAATAGACAGCTAGAGTGGTATGGGAGAAATAAAAAAGAAGTTACATTCTTCCATGCAAATCTTAAATGAGCACCGAACTACTGTTCCATTCATAAGAGGAGAGAGAAAATTGAGAGGGAGAGAGAGAGTTTTATGAAGAAAGAGCATTTAAAACCAAAGAGCATTTAAAATTAGTTGACTTTTTCAATTGATAAAACCAGAAACATCAACTGCTAAATTATTCCTCAACTATTACAATTTACAATCTCAACCCAAAATAGGAAAATAAACTACTTACCTAATAAAGCAGTCAGCCATGGCAGCAGCAACAACTGCACCCAGCAAACTAACAAACAACTCCATCGATGACCAAGTATTCAATGCTTTGTATACTCCATAGCTTTGACTTAATGAAATTTATCAACATTTTGTACATTAATACTCTGATTAAATTGCTTTGTCATGTTGTTCTAAATTCTTAGTTGATTCCTCCATCTTTTTTTTTCCTTCGGTTGGAAAAAACACTAATATTTTGCGTGTCAGTGAAATAAGCTTTCTAGAACAAAAGGAAATTTTGTCATAAACGACTTTTTAAATGCAAGTTTTTTGCGAGGGATAACCTTTTTAAAAAATATGGTAAAAGAAGACCCTAAAAAGGAGTTGGAACATAAAAGACGCAATATTGATGCGGTTTTTAGACTGTTTTGCAAATGAAGATTTTAATTTTTGGGGTCCCCTTCCGGGAATCCTGTGGTAAGAAGAATTTCCCCTAGGCTGCCCTCTATAGGGCCACTCACCCAGAGGCCCAACAAGCCCCAATCCCCCCACATTGAAATTTTTGCTTCCACCAAGATTTGAACCTTGGTCTCCCATGTGGGAGATAGGAAGTCATACCATTAGACCCAAGTTTTGCAAATGAAGATAGGAGTACTTGTTTATCAACATACGTGTTCACGTACCCTGCATACGTTTTATCAACATGTGTGTCGCGTTCCCTTGCACATAGTTGGTTAAATGACTCAACATCGGAAAATACTTGTTCAATGCAAAAAAATAGGTCAAGGTTGTTCCTTGCAATTTTTTAGGGTCTTCTTTTGCTAGATTCTTTAAAAAAAGTTATTTCTCGCAAAAACTTTGGATTTAAAAGGTTGTTTCGATAAATTTTCCTTAAATTAAAGAGTTGTTTGGTATAGTCAAAGTAAATGAAATGGATAATGATAACTACCATTTCCATTCCATTATATTTATCAAAATTTCTTTTCGGGATGTTTCAAAATAATTGCCAAATTTAATAAGCCAATAAACTCAATTTCTATTGATCAAAAGTAATATTATAAGTAGGAAAAATCACAAAAAATAACGTTGCCTTTTTTTTTCATTCCTTAAGGCTTTGTTCTCCACATCTTATTTCAATAATTTTCAATAAAAATAAGATTGATTCGGTAAAAATATGTTCAGTCCAATAAAAAAAAAAGTTTAGTTTAGCAAAATAAGTTAAGCAAAAATCAATTTCAATTCTTAATAAATTGTTCCGGATTTCAACAGAAATAAGTTCACTTCAATAATAATAAATTCAGAAAAAATAAATTCAATTTAGAAAAAATAAATTTCATTCAGGAAAAATAAGTTCAATTTTAAAAAAATAAGTTCAATTGGCACACAATTGTTGATATCCAATTATTGTTTATATGATATGATCTTCGTGCACCCAATTTTCCAATTATTAAATGAGCAACACCCCAATTGTTAGTTGGGATATGATACTCAAATGAACGCATGTTGGCATCCACAACCTGTTTTTTTCTCCTCAGTGGGCTATGATACTCAAATGAAGATGATCCCCAATATTACATATGATGATGATGCCTAATGAACCTTAAAAAACTGTTCATATGTTAACATAGTATGTTGCGTGCTTCGGCACCTGCGCGCTCCAGGCGTCAGCCTGCGGGCCCCCCATTCGGCCCGTCTTGAAACACGGACCAAGGATGTGTGTGAGTCAAATGACCTGTACGGCACAAGGAAGCTAAATGGCGGGATCCCCTAGCGTTTGCACCACCGACCGGCCTTGATCTTTTCAGAAGGGTTCGAGTGTGAGCATAAAGGAATTATGAGTACTTCTATCTTCCATGGAAAAAACAGAGATTTGGCAGACTCAAGACTCGCTTGGAAGGACATCATAGAAATGATAAACCTCATCCTTGTCAATAACTCCAACCTCTGTAGAGCAGACAGAGCAACAAACTTGGCTAACTGCTTCGACACTCGTTGAACTTTCTTCTTCAGCTTCCTCAGGCTTCCTTGCCTTCCTATTCTTTCTCCGTTTCTTGCTCCCGTGAGGAAAAACCTTTTTGTCTGTAATCTCACAGTTGACAACAAACATGGCCCTATACTGGGTCAGGTAGATTTCATGCCTGCAGGGAAAAATCAGACGAGGCTTTCTCATGAAGATGGTCTTTGTAATAAATCAGATGGTACAACATTCATTCAAAGACTATTTCAAAATCCAAATATGAAAAGCAATTAGTACTGAATACGGTTCCATTATGAAGTAAAATTATGTTTATCAAGTTAAGCTAAAGGTTAGGCCTGATCCATATTTGTATCCTATATTCCTATATTAGTCAGACTCTTCATTCCAACATTTTGCCATCTGTAAGAGTACCAGACTACCAGTTGTTACTTGGTTCTATCGACCCTCGATCCTAATCTTAGCGTACCAGTCGTTACTGGATTCTATCTACCCTCGATCCTACATTTGCCATCGTTTGATCCTACCAGACTACGCAAATGGTTGTAATACTGGATAAACCAGATCCTACTGTATTCTCAATTCCTTAATGCCCACTCCAGCGCCAAAACTACAACTTCAAAGGAGCTTGTGATTTGTCAAACAATATGCATAACTTCCACTACAAAAAAATCACTCTATAGCGACGGACATAATCCGTCTCTAAATCGTCAAAATCCGTCGCTATATGTACTTAGAGACGGATTTAGAGACGGATTATGTCCGTTACTAAAGTCCTCGTCGCTAAACGAACTTAGAGACGGAATCCCAAATATCCGTCTCTAATTTAGCGACGGAATAATATCCGTTTCTAATTCCGTAGCAAAAAATTAGAGACGGATTTCAAAATCCGTCTCTAAGTTTAGGGACGGATTTCAAAATCCGTCTCTAAGTTTAGGGACGGATTTAAAAAATCCGTCTCTAAAATTTCAAAAATCCGTCTCTAACTTTAGAGACGGAATTCAAAAATCCGTCTCTAACTTTAGAGACGGAATTCAAAAATCCGTCTCTAACTTTAGAGACGGAATTCAAAATCCGTCTCTAATTTTAGAGACGGATTTTTGAAATCCGTCTCTAAGTTTAGGAATGGTTTTTTAAAATCACCTATTGTTAGTTGTTCGGTTCAACCCGATCCCATTACCGGTTCACAATCTCACTCGGTTCGGAACCTCGCTCTGGTCAACCCGGTTTGGCTTTGTAGGCAAGGCTCTTGGAAGCAGTGGAAATGGGTAAGGGGAATCCCCATTCTCAAGAACCGCAGTTGGTAGGAATCGAACCTGTAACCTCTAAGTCACAAGGAGAAACTCATACCAACTACACCAAGTACTACTTGTTTACTTTTACGTGTGGAATTCATAATAATTGAAAGAAATATTAGAAACAGATCTTAAAAATCCGTCTCTAATTTAGAGATAAATTTGAATTTCCGTCTCTAATTTAGAGACGGATTTGAATTTCCGTCTCTAAAGTGCATTATAAAAAATATCTACTTGTCTAAATTAGAGACGGATTTTCAAATCCGTCTCTAATTTAGAGACGGAAATGAAAATCCATCTCTAATTTAGAGACGGATTTGAATTTCCGTCTCTAATTTAGAGACGAATTTGAATTTTCGTCTCTAATTTAGAGATGGATTTGAAAGTGCATTTTAAAACATATCTACTTGACTAACTTAGGGACGGAATTTGAAAATCCGTCCCTAAATTAGGGACGGAATTTGAAAATCCGTCCCTAAATTAGGGACGGAATTCGAAAATCCGTCCCTAAATTAGAGACGGAATTCGAAAATCCGTCTCTAATTTAGAGACGAAATTTTAAAGATCCGTCTCTAAATTAGAGACGGAATTCAAAAATCCGTCTCTAAATTAGAGACGGAATTCAAAAATCCGTCTCTAATTTAGAGAAGGAATTTCAAAATCCGTCTCTAAATTAGATCTAAATTTTTGACAAAGTCTGGAAAAATTGGTAAAACACACCAGAAACGGATTTTATAATTCCGTCTCTAACTTAGGGACGGATTTTAAAATCCGTCTCTAACTTAGGGACGGATTTTAAAATCCGTCTCTAACTTAGGGACGGATTTTAAAATCCGTCCCTATATTTTTTTAGAAACGGATTATTAATCTTCCGTCTCTAAATTAGAAACGGATACAAATCCGTTTCTAAAACTCCGTCGCTATACGAGCGTTTTTTTGTAGTGTTCCTGGGTGCTCGAAGTAACCAAGATACACCCCCACGCAAAGGGAACAGAGAACTAGAAAAACACAAAATCCATTAAACTAAAAGGGAAGCATAGGCCTAGACCAAAAGGTAAATGCGGTGGACATCCATCATCTTCCCAACAAGAAGTCTTCTAATCCTTTCCTCAAACTGAATACTCGAGTAGCTCCTTTGCCCCAAAAAGCACACATCATTTATATTTTAATACATTCTGCCGCATGTATTTATGATAAGTGTGCTTATCTTTTAAAAAATGAGTCATTAACCTTTTTCCACACTGTTGAGGAATAAATACTCAGTGTAAAGTGTATCCTGACACAGAGCAAGCATGAAATGACTGCTCCAATATGGAGCTGAGGATAAAGGTAAGTGTGTCTACAAGAGGTGTGTCTCCCATCAGGGTCAAAAGGACAGTGTTAACCTGTTCATGACAATCGGTCGAAACCTCATCAGGAGGGAGGACACTTCCATGGCTTTGACCAGGTTTCAATCCTTGTTGGGGGTAAGGAGGGAAGGGATGGAGGGCAAATGACGTAATCCCTCCGTTTCAAAAAGTTTTTACTGTTTGAAATCTTTTTATGAGAGGAAGTTGGTCAAAGTAGGAAGGAATTTTTGAAACGGAGGGAGTACGCTCTTGGGTTCTCGCCTTTTTCGGCGGACATGTCAACAGACTACCTCCTTCATAAGCAGCTCCTGATAGATAAGAGAATTAGAGAAAGGAAAATGCAAACTCTGAAGGTATTTACAAACTTGATGACAGAGGTAACGTTGCAGGATGCCAAGGGAACTTAAGTTCAGAGCTAGGTTCTCTGACAAAATCGCCGGGCAGGGGAAAATGAGAGATGCATTCAACAAGTATCATGTAATGAAAATTTAAAAAATGGGATCAACACCTAGAGCATGTTTGATTTTTGAAGGCCAAAATAATCAGATTTAATGACTGCTATTCAAATAGGGCACATGCACAACAAAAAACTAAAGAAGTGAAAAACAAAGGAAAACATGAAATCAAAGAATGTGGGAAGCCAGAATGCTAAAAGTTCTTCAAGCTAAGCCATGAAAAAGTAAGACGGTAAGTACAGAAAAATTGAAGATGTGGAAGAAGACGAAGAGGAGAAAGTAGGTCAGCAAGAGAGAAATATCAAGAAATTTAGGTTAATGAAACATAGCATTACCCTGAAGGGATCTCGTTAAGAAACTCAAAGGATCCCAAAAAAGCTTATGAATAACCTCATTGTCTCTCATTCTCAAATTCTTATGTCAATACCTCCCTGCTGCGCTCCTAATTGAATGAACCTCGAGCAAATCACTGTCTTCCTCGCCAACAATCGAAAATACATCTTAAGTAACATGTACCCCAAACTCATGAAATTTCCAGGAGCTGCTGGACTTCAGGTATTTCTACTTCTTAGCTCAGCGACATCATAAATTCATTTTAGCATCTTACTTACTATGCTAAGTTACCATGTAGCCTTGTACTCTTCCTTTCGTCAAATTCTATAGATTTGAATCAAAATTCTAAAATCTTAGCTACAAGAATCTTGCATTGGTTTATCACCTTAAAGTTCTTTCAGCCAGATTGAACACACCAAAACAAGTTACCATGTAGCCTTGTACTCTTCCTTTCGTCAAATTCTAAAATCTTAGCTACAACAACCTTGCATTGGTTTATCACCTTAAAATTCTTTCAGCCAGATTGATCACACCAAAACAAGTAGCAAATGAGATATTCCAACCAGTATATGCCAGTTGAGTATTCCACGTTCTAGGGAAGTAAAAAAATACCTTTGACACTCGAGGCAAAGCGTGGTGAAACAGGCAGGACAGCTGAGCACCGCGTCTGTTCGTTGACCTTTCCTCTTGCTGGACACCCATGATTCATCCTTGTTATCAAGATCAGAATCATAAAATTCCGGCTTTACTGAGTAATCTATCTCATCATCATCAGAAACTGAAATTCCGCCATCAAGAAGCACACACCAATTACTACATATAACATACCCCACAACAAGAAATTAAGCATATACTTAAAAGTTATTGATCAAGCATATTCAAGGTGCAAAGTTCACTATTGTCATGTAGTAGTATCTACGTTCATTGTTAACAGGACATTGAAGAATTTCAATTAAAACAAGTATACGACTACTTACAAAATTAGGGTTCCAAACTACCAAAATTTCGCTGTATAACTGTTTTTACTACTACGAAGTTGTTGATCAATTTAAATGCATAACTGACGAAATTAAGCTTAAATATAAAAACATCGTAAACAAATAATAGAAGCGAATTATAAAATGGTACCAGTTTGCTGGGAATTAGTAGGAGATGCAACACTTTCCCCGGGTTCATCCATTTCTCTATCCTCACGCCAATGCAGCGAAAATCGACGCTATTATACAAAGATGAAAGGTATTCTTGCGTTTTTTTTTTCAATAATTACACCTACAATTGATTTGATTGATAATACAGAGAAATACTGTAGGTTAAGTAAAATCTAATATGAGTAAATTATGAAAAACTACGCGATTTTGGAGGGAAGGAGATGATTCAGTGGCTGGCGGTTGAAGTTGGGGCGGAGTAGGGCAAAGAAAATTAGACACAAATACACAATAGTTGGGCACTCGAGCGTGATAAGTCGGCAAGGGAGACCCGAACTGATCTGACAACTCAATCTGAACCTAACCAAAAAATAGCATGGTATAAAAATTATCAATAAATAAATAGGTTTGTTGTGAGAAATATATAATATATATAATAGATAGAAGGTACTAATAGAAATATATCGGTAGGATGTATTATACATGAATGAACAATTCACTTCTTACGGATGACAATATTTATCGGCAAAGATTTTACTATGTACATTTGCCCGGGTTCAACAATTGTGGCGAATTGGGAGAAACTTTCCCAACATGCATTAAATGCATGTCAGGTGAAAGTCCATTTCGGTCGACTTCACTATTGCTCAACAGTGGAATTCATAATTCCAATGTTATCTCAACACTCCCCCTTGAATGTCCACCGATAACTCATAATAAACGTTGTCTCATTAAGAACCTTGTTAGGAAAAACCTTGTGGAAAAATCCATAACTAGGGAAAAAAGTACAACTATTATGTAACCTTATATGCTTAAAATTAACTGCCTCATTAAAAACCTTGTCAGGAAAAACCCGGTGGGATAAAAACCTGATCGAAGGGAAAAAGAGTGCAGTGCATATAGTACTCCCCCTGAATTTAGCATATATCACGAAGATGACGCATTCTAATTTTTCGGACTAATTCTTCAAATTTCTTCGCCGGAAGGGGTTTGGTAAATAAATCTGCAAAATTCTCACAGGATTGGATCTGTTGGATGTTTATCGTCCCTTCCTTTTGGAGGTCATGAGTGAAGAAGAGCTTTGGTGATAAATGTTTAGTTCTGTCTCCTTTGATGTACCTTTCGCTTACTTGGGTGATACATGCAGTATTGTCTTCGTAGATGATAGTTGGATTTGTTGTTATTGTTTCCATTCCACATTCTTCTTGAATATTCTTGATCATTGACCTTAGCCATACACATCCATTCCAGCTTCATAAAAAGCAATTAGTTCTGCATGATTTGATGATGTGGCCGTCAAAGTCTGCTTCGTAGATTTCCAAGATATTACAGTACCTCCATAAGTGAATAGATACCCGAATTGAGACTTAGCCTTTTGTGGATCTGATAGGTACCCACACTAGTAGAATAATTGTTTATTGCTGCGGTCATTAAGTGGCCTATTGCGGCGGTTTTAGCCGCGCAGCAATTAGGGGCGCATCAATAGGTAAATTACCTATTGCTGCGGTTTTTGACCAAGCAGCAAATAGGCTAAGCTATTCTTTGCGGTTCTTAAAAAAACCGCAGCAAATACGTTGTATTTTTTTAATAAAAAATAAACGTATTCTCAGATTTTGGCTAAGAACCGCCGCAATAGCTTAGCCTATTGCTGCGGTTGTTACCCAAAACCGCATCAATAGGTCCTAGTACAGGAAATTTTTTTTTTTTTTTTTTTGCATTTTGCCATCAAATTTGAATGATAAAAACCGGGCAACTAACCCATCCACTATCCACCAAATTTTTCTAATAGTTCGCCACAAAAAATTACAACTAACAATTGAGTGCAGAATAAATTTATATATTCAACTAAAAATAATATTTTTACAAACTCAAATTACAAAAAATATACAAAAATTTTAAGAAAAAAGCAAAGAACCTGTAGATTACAAACAAACTAAAAAAAATGACGAATCTTCGACTGGAAATAAAAGAAAATAAGAACTAATAAGAACTCAAAAAAAAAAAATCAGAATTAAGAACACAAAAGAAAATGAGTAATTTAATAAATGGAGGAATCGCGAAGAAGCATCAATGGAGGAATCGCGAAGAAGCATCAATGGAGGAATCGCAAAGAAAAGTCGCGAGTGATGAAGGGCTTATCTAATAAATAATCTTCTAAGACCAAGCACCACACAAGCGATGAAAGGCAACCAACACAGCAGAACTTCACAGCATCACATTAAACTTGATAAGAATAAGGAGATGGAAATACCAGTAAGTTACACCCATAAAGCATCATGTTAAACTCACCCCCACAAGTTCTGTAAAGAAACGAATAACAAAAAAAACGAATACCAAATAATCATTTGCTGATATGCTCTAGAGATCGATCGCGAGTGACAACCACTACTATTCGTTTTATCCGCGTCGATTTTTCAGATCTACAATGAGTGGCATTCGTTGAGGAATCGCGAAGAAGAGTCGCGAGTGATCGGCGAGACGACTGAAGAAGAAGACGAGAGGAGGAGGAAGACGACTGAAGAAGAAGACGAGAGGAGGAGGAAGACGACGAGAGGAGTGAGAGCAGATCTGAAGGAGGAGAGAGAAAGGAGAAAAACGGCTGAAATGAAGAACTGAAATGCAAGTGTCCCAAACCCTAGCGCCTCTTATATGAAATAAATGAGGATATTGCTGCGGTTTTTTGTAAAAACCGCAGCAATATATTAAAATATTATTTTTTAATATTATTTTAATATATTGTCATGGTTTCGGCCAAAAACCGCAAAGAATATGTCCGGTCAAAAAAGTCAACTTTTTTCAAAAATTTCCAGTTGAAACCATATTGCTTTGCGGTTTTTGGCCGAAACCGCAGCAATATCTTTATTTATATTTTACCTTTTCTTTTTACGTGATATATTGCTGCGTATGGGTAAAACCGCAGCAATACCACCGCAGCAATAAACAATTATTCTACTAGTGCCAGCATCTGCATATCCAATGAGTGACGCATTTGGTTTCGACTGATAGAATAATCTAAGGTCTTGTGTTCCTCGAAGATAACGTAATAAGTGTCCGACTCCATTCCAATGTCTCTTTGTTGGTGCATTGCTGTATCTAGCTAACAAGTTTACTGAAAAAGCTATGTCAGGTCGAGTATTTTTAGCCAAGTACATTAAGGCACCAATCGCACTTAAATATGATACTTCATGACCAAGAAATTCTTCGTTTTCTTCTCGTGGTTTGAATGGGTCATCTTTCACATTCAGGGAACGCACTATCCCTGGAGAGCTTATTGGGTGAGCTTTGTCCATGAAAAAACGTTTCCGAATTTTTCAGTATAGTTTGATTGATGGACAAATATCCCATTTCTCAAATGTTCCATTTGCAAGCCAAGGCAAAATTTTATCCTCTCGAGATCTTTCATCTCAGATTCTTTCATTAAGTATTTTGTAGTCACTTCGAGTTCTCTAGGAGTTCCAATAATATTCAAATCATCGACATAGACAGCAATGATGGCGAATCCTGATTTAGATAGCTTAATGAATACACATGGACTGATTTGATTATTTTTGAATCCTTCTTTCAATAGGTATTCACTAAGACGATTATACCACATTCTTCCAGATTGTTTTAACCTATAGAGTAACTTTTTCAATTTTATTGAAAACATCTCTTTGGGCATGTGATTTTCTGGTAGTTTTAGTCCATCAGGGACTTTCATATAAATATCTATGTCAAGTGACCCATATAAGTATACAGTCACTACATCCATTAACCTCATTTGCAATCCTTTCGAAACTGATAAGCTTACCAGAATTCTTAGTGTAGTTGCATCAACTACTGGAGAATATATCTCATCATAATCAATCCCTGGCATTTGCGAGAAACCTTGGGCTACTAGTCTTGCCTTATATCTAGTAACCTCATTTTTCTCATTTCGTTTTCTCACGAATACCCATTTGTACCCAACTGGTTTTACACCTTTTGGTATTTGGGTTATTTGTCCGAATACCTCACGTTTTACAAGTGATTTCAATTCTGCTTGAATTGCTTCTTTCCATCTTGGCCAATCTTTTCTGCGGCGACATTCATCTACTGTATTTGGTTCTATATCATTTTCATCGTATGTCATTTCAACCGCTATGGAGTAAGCAAAGATTTCATTCAAGACAACATCTTTTCGATTCCATTGTTTCATTGTAGAAACATAATTAATTGAAGTTTCATTGTTGTCTATGCCTTCATGTTCCTTTTCTTCTGTAACATGCTTATCTTTATCTTTGTTTTCATCATGCCCCGTTGGAGGATTTATATTAATTTCGTTTGTTGTTTCGCATTGCTTTTTTATTTTTCTCGGTTTTGAGTCTTTAGAACCAGGTGGTCTACCACGTTTTCGACGTGCTATTGACTTTCAATGGCCTTATTGTCACTAGGAATTTCAATCCGTGCCGGGACATTCTCAGCAGGTACATGTGACTTTGTCACTTTCTTAGTATCCGTGAATGCATCTGGCAATTGGTTTGCAATACTTTGCAAAATGAACAATTTTTTTGACTTCTTGTTCACATGAATTTGTTCTCGGGTCTAGAAACGACATTTGTGATGCGTTACATGTTATTTTATGTTTTATGTTTTGTGGGTCCACTTTCTCTCCCCCTAAGGATGGGAATACTGACTCATTAAAATGACAGTCGACAAATCGAGCCGTAAATAAATTGCCAGTTGTTGGCTCTAAATATTTGATAATTGATGGAGAATCAAATCCAACATATATTCCCATCCTTCTTTGTGGACCCATTTTAGTACGTTGGGGCGGAGCAATAGGTACATGTACATCGCACCCAAAAATTCTCAAATGTGAGACATTCGGTTCTCGACCTGATACTAATTGCAACAGTGAGAATTTGTGATAGGTTGTCGGCCTTAATCTTATCAATACTGTTGCATGTAATATAGCATGACCCCAAGCAGAAGAGGACAATTTTGATCTCATTATTAATGGTCTTGCAATTAATTGTAGTTGCTCGATTAATTATTCAACAAGACCATTTTGTGTATGTACATGAGGTACAGGGTGCTCTACAACAATCCCAATAGACATGCAATAGTCATTAAATAAAAGTTTGGGATGTAAATTCCCCAGCATCGTCTAATCTTATTCTCTTTATTGTATGATCTGGGAATTGAGTTCTTAATCGAATTATTTGAGCCAGAAGTTTTGCAAATGCAACATTTCTACTTGGCAAAAGGCTCACATTTGACCATCGAGTAGAGGCATCAATTAATACCATGAAATAGCGGAATGGTCCGCATGCGGGGTTAATAGGCCCATAAATATCTCCTTGTATTCTTTCTTAAAACGTTGGAGATTCAGTGGCAATCTTATTTATAGATGGTCTGGTTATCAATTTGCCAAGTGAGCATGCAGAGCATGATAATTCATTTGACCGAGGAATTTTGACATTCTTTATAGAGTGTCCAATTGAGTTTTCAATGATTCTATGCATCATTCTTGTGCCAGGATGGCCTAATCGGTCATGCCATAGAGTAAATGATATTCTGTTATCTAACTTCTGGTTAGATATCATATTAATTTCAATCGGACGTATATCTATGCGATATAGTCCCAAGGAAATTGCTGGCAATTTTTCATAGATGTATTTCTTGCCGCATTTTTTTGCCGTGATGCATATAAATTCCTCTTGGTTCACTGTCATCGTTTCCAAATGGTAACCATTCTGACGTACATCTTTGAAACTTATGAGGTTTCTTCGAGATTTACTCGAATATAATGCGTCATTGATTATCAATTTTGTCCCATTTGGAAATATAATGCAGGCTTTCCCAGAGCCTTCAATTAACTTGGCTGTCCCAGAGATTGTGCTAACATTTGCTTGAAATATTATAAGCTTTGAAAAATACTCTTTATTTTTCAATATGGTGTGTGTTGTCCCACTGTCGAGAAGACATTGTTCTTTGGATCCAACTTCTGGTAAATCCATATCTTTAATTTTTTTTTCGGTAGCAAACTCGTGCTGATAACGTGTTGTGAGAAATATATAATAGAGAGAAGGTACTGATAGAAATATATCAGTAGGATGTATTATACATGAATGAGCAATTCACTTCTTACATATGACAGTATTTATAGGCAAAAATTTTACTGTGTACATTTGCCCGGGTTCAACAATTGTGGCGAATTGGGAGAAACTTTTCCAACATGCATTAAATGCATGTTAGGTGAAAGTCCATTTCGGTGGACTTCACTATTGCTCAACAGTGGAATTCACAATTCCACTGTTATCTCAACAAGGTTAAATTAAGATTGGAAGTGTAATTGAAAAGTAGATTACGACCCGTTTAACCTATTTATATAAATAATTAAGAAAAATATTGACAAATGTAAAATAAAGTCATAGATTACAAGCCTCTTTTAAAAGTGATAGTAATTATTTCAATGTAACTTTGATTTTTTTTTTTTGACAGAATGTAACTTTGAAGTTAGTATCCTTTTCCTAATGAACTTATTGTTATTTCTAACCAGCCTGATTGATATATATTCCCTCAATCTCATAATATAGTTCACCGTTCTCGTTTCTTATCTTGCATATGAATTAAGGTAAGTGGAACATAAATTCATAACATGATAAACAATCAATGTTATAGGGAAACAACTAGTTTTAGAAGAGAAATTAAAATAATGGAGAGTATTTGGTGAAAGAGCATTAAATGTATAACCAACTCAACTTTGGGTTGAATAAACATGAAAAAGCTAATTCCAAGGCGCAATTAAATGATAGTGGCATGATCTTTTTAGGTAAATCAAGAATAAATGTGGGATTAAAAAAGGAAACCTGAAGAACCAAAATAGAATACGAAAACTATGTTATGGGAGAGAGTAAGACATAGGAATATGAGGGAGGTAGGAAATGAAGCTTTACCCGGTTCAAAAGCATTTATAGCAATGACAATAATCACATTATGGCATTTAATGTCAAAAAAGGTTGCATCTACCTATACTGAATGGACATTATTGACCACAATGCAGCATCGCAAAGTGTTATATACTCGTATCAAGATACAATTCCTTGAATTTGGTGTTCCTTGAGATATAATATGATCGAGAAACTGCTTTGTTCCTCAACTCAAGATAAACTATTTGTTTTATGTCATTGCGTGTTCTTTATAGAAGTTCCTAGGAATAAACCATTTGTTCCATGCCATTGTGTTATTTCACTTCAACAATTTCTTCAATGATCTTCAAAAATCCAACAATCCTTTGTTCTCTTAAAGTCCTTGAATTACCGGTTTCACTTCAATAACACTTGTAAATTATTAGAACATTTTGTTACTTTGTTATATATCATGTTCAAAACTTAGGGTCAACAGTCCTTGTTACAAAAAAAAAACTTTGAAAGTTCTAGGTTTTTAGCATTTTATCATCAATTTGATCCTTTACTGTTCATGATTTAATTGATTATGGAATCATTAGCAATATGATTCTAAGATGTAGTTGATGATTTTTTTTGTGCTTTTATGCTACATTAGTTCTGTGCCGTTCTATAATATTACAGGCTGCTTATTTCTCAATGATATAAAAATATATAAAAATAAATAAAAGAAGAAAGTATATATATTAGTAAGTAGCATTTGAAAAAATTGAATTTGAGAGTACAAGCTAAGATTTGTGACTTCATGCAACCTACAAGAGGGAGTTGGTACGTAGACTGTCGTACACCTATCAAAAATAATTCATAGTAAAATCTTCTAACAGTGTAGTAGGGTAAGTAGGGTTGAATAATCCACAGAGAGATGGTTATTTTAATCTAACTTCTAAAGTATGGGAAAACTAAACAAGATCAGATATAAAGCAAAGAAAGGTTTAAACTAATAAATAAACAAAATCAAACTAAAAAGATCAAGGGCAACGCAGTTCACTATGTTCATAATTACAATCTATCAAAATACGTACCATCAATAGTTCAATGGGTAAAGTGATGATTAGGCCCCTTAGGTTTACTCAAAAGTGAGATTAGGCCCCTCAAGTTTCACTTGTGGTGATTAACCCCCACAACTTTACCCAAATGTAAGATTACACACTTATTAGTATATATAACCATTTTTTTCTTTACAAATGTATTTTTTTAGGAAATATACCTAGGAAAAAAAAATTCAAAAATCATTTATGATGATATAAAATATCTTAAATACATAAATTATACATATTAAGTACAAACATACATAAACAAAAAAACAATTTCTCTACTGAACGTGCATCTCTTTCTCATAGCCTTGCCAGATTAGGCCCTATTACTATGCAATTATTCTCATCTTCCTCATAGCGTTGCCAGGAAGAATAAGTTGTATAAAAATACGTATAATCTAATATCTTAGTATTAAAAAAACTATTTACAAATGAGAAAATGGCTGAATATTATAATAAGTGTGTAATCTCACATTTGGGTAAAGTTGTGGGGGTTAATCACCACAAGTGAAGCTTGAGGGGCTTAATCTCATTTTTGAGCAAACTTAGGGGCTTAATCACCACTTTCGCGGTAGTTCAATTAATCAAATATCTAGAGCACGGGTTAATCCTACGGTCGGGTCTTAACGCTGTCAAATCAACATATGCAGTACGGTCGCTAACATAATCAGATTTGCTAATTGAAGGTAAGCCTCTAAAGAGTAGTATCTATCGATCTATGACTCGTTATTAGCAAGATTTAATCAGACAATTGATCAGATTGCAAGATTAACAAATAAACCTAATCAATAAGAAACATCAATGACTAATCAAACCATTAATAACATAAAATCAAGATTCATAGCATATAAACATGATATGGATTCCCAAACCCTAGAAAATAAGACTACTCAATCATGAAACAAAGAATAAAAACTACATCTACAAAGGAAAACACATAATTAAAAGAAATCAATGAAAGAAACTAATTGAACTCATGAATTAATGAAAAATAATAAAAATTAGGGTTTACTAAAAAAACTAGCTAGAGAGAAAAATGAGAAAACTAAAACTAAAACTAATGAGAGACAAAGGAGGAGAGTTTTACACAAGAAGTGATTCCTCATATAAATAATACAAAGTAACCTAATATAACTAGGAAAGTAAGTTACAAGATAAAGAAAGTCTAACAATCATTAAATAGGCGGATTTCGTAATCCGCGCATACGTGTGGCAGATTCCAGCGAAAACAGTCCGAACTTTCGAAAAGTATAACTCCTCGACTAGAAGTCTCCTCGGGGCGTGCCACCTATCGTTGGAAAGTTCTTCAGGTCTAGTTTTCAATTCCACTGGAATTATTTAGTTCAAAGAAACGCATCAAAAGTTATGGTAATAAAAGTAGATGTGACTCCTTTTCACATTTCTTCTAATAATAATTTTCTACTTTGTTTTCGCTCAAACTCGTACTATGACATATCAAAACGATCCTTATGCAATGCACCTTCTTTCAAAATACTCATAATCGTCAAACTTAGCTAATTATACTCCAAATACGTTCTCAATACCTGAAATTCATCAAACACACGAAAATATACCAAATAGGAGTAGAATAGCATAACTTAAGAATATGATGTAATAATGAACCTAATTATGAATCTAAATGCTCTAAAATGCAACCAAAATGCACCTAAAATCTATATATAAATATAACATCTCATGAGTCATATTTTGTTCCATAGACATGTACTACTTGTGTGCCACCTTATCTTATTAGTCCACATCATCATCTTTGACTCCTTTTTTTTAGAATATGGAATATATATAAGGTCATTGTTTTAGAATAATTTTTTCCCTCCAACTCTTTCTACAGCCATCATTGTATATCTATTTCTTTCGATCTATTTTATCTCCATCTTTATCTTCTTAACCTAAACTTAAAAATTGAATGATATTTTCTTTCTCATTAGCACACAAAATTGTACAAATTAATGGGACAAAATATTTTTTTTCCCAGGAGGGGGTGGTGCAGCTTACACCAGAGTCATACAACCCAGTGGCGGAGCCAGGATTTCAAAATCGGGGGGTCACAACTGTAGACTAGGGGTGTTAACGAGCCGAACCGAGACCGAACTAGGCTCGGACCGAACTAGGCTCGGCTGGGCTCGAAAACATATATAATTGGGCTCGGTTCGAGCTCGTCGAGCTACTCCTCTTTTATATCTAGTGTTTTTTTAACATAATGTCTTATTTTTTTTCCATAAATCAATCACTTGCACTAGTATTAGGTCTGCACTAAATTTATTGTGGACTAGGTCCATATAAGTTTTTTACCATATATAATATCCCAAGAAAATCACAATTAATTATAGCTTTACCACGTTAGAAATTAATATCCATTTGGTCAACGGGTTTCAAATGAAATATATAACATCCCAAACACAACATCGTTTAACTTCAAGGCATATATGGTGGAAAAGGTGATTTGGTGAATGAAGCTTTGGATATAGCACCCTGAAAAGCTTTACGTGTCCATGAGATACTCACTTCTGGCAGGTGGAAAGCGGGTACGACCAGTTCTTTGTTTAGCAACCTGCGATCTCAGGCGAAATGCGTGGAGCGAATAATGAAATGCGTGGAGCGCATAATGGATGCGTGCAGCGTATAATGAATGCGTGGAGCGCAGAGTTTATGCGTGGTGCGCAAAAATAATTTTTTAATTCGGGGGGTCACGTGACCCCACGTGCCCTATATTGGCTCCGCCACTGATACAACCCCTAATTTTTAAGTTATTACTCAATGTTTAATTTGTTGGATGATCTTAAGGATCCTTCTTTGCCAATTACGATTCCTGTAACAATTTTTTTAATTGATACCTTGTAACTCTCTACTTAATAGTTGTCTTCAAGCTTCGATCTCAAAGACTAGGGGGATTTGGTACGTACCTCATCTCTCTTTAGTCCCTATAAGCAATATTCCTATTCGATTTATTATGTTGATTTTCTAATCATTACAGATTATGTTTCATGGTTAAGTAACCCATTTATCTCTCTTTGAAGAAACATGTTGACCTAATATTTTCTCTTATTTACATTCTATTTTTGTTTTCCAAACAAACTCTCCCATCTTTTGGCTAACGTTTGTCTACCTTCATGCCCTTACCTTTGGCGCTGTAGAAATTCCAAAACTCAAATTTAGGGCAAGAATTCTTCCACAATACAACATATTCAAACTCTTTTCTGATCATCCTAATAACATCTTTAATTGTCGCCTTGAAACCCTTGTTTCTTTCAAAGATACAGTTTTACATTTTAGAGAGAATTTATTAGTCAAAACTTTCATCATTCAAAATTAAATCTAAACCCTACATTCAATTCTTGTTATTCGTAGGATAATGAAGTTGTTATATATATTATATATTTGTTTTCAAGATTATTTGATGATAAGTTCGTTTAATTATATACAAAAATTTAATTTCAATAACTAAGGTATGCTCTCTTTACCTTAACAAAAATATTAAGTTCAGGAATTATAAGTTCAGATAAGTTTTAACACCTTATAATATGAACTTCAATGAGTTTCAATAAGTCTAGATAAGTTCAATTCAGATAAGTTACTAAGGATTTTGGTGAATAGAACTCACCATAAATATACATATAAATTTACTTAAATAATCTTTTTCAACATAATTTAATAAAATATACATCTATAATGTTGATATTGCACAGGAATAATGAGCCACATGTGACATGACATGCTTGGGGCAAGGTGTAACCTGCTAAATGAGTACAACCTTTGAACCCTACATGATAAAGACATGGCCGTCTCAACGTTTTTAATTTAAGGGTCTTGTACGTGCTAATACCATAAATTAAACCAATTAAAAGTGTAAATACATATAGAAAATTAAGATTTTAAGAAGCTAGAAATTCATGTCAAAAAAAAATAAGCATTAATATAGGGAAAAGAAAATTAAGCATTAATAATACGTGTTGATGGATGATTTTCTCATAAATTTTGAAAATGAATTCCATCCTTTTTTTAATGCCATTGTAATTTGTAATACTCTTTTTTTCACATTAAAATTTCCTTTGTTTTCTTATTATTAAAAGGTGTAAGTTTGATGACTTGATCTTGATCTAGGAGACTTTGGTTGTTCGAGGTTGTACGGCAATCGACGAAGGAGATCGTCAATCGTCTAACACTCGTCAAAAGCCGTTGGGCGCGGCAGCAGAGCCGCGGGGCGCGGCTATCGAGCCGCTGGGCGCGGCAATATCAGTCACGCAGCAGCAGCGAAGGTTGTCGAGCCGCGGGTCGCGGCTATTGCCGCTGGTCGCGGCAAATGTCCCCCCTCTTCAAAGGTAGCATCGCGCACAGCAGCACGAGGGGATTAAATGCCCTAGTTTTATGTTTCCTTAGCCTCCTATTCTCATGTATTATTAGCCTACATATAAATACTTTATTTTGTGGGTTAATTAATATAATAATCATCAAAACACAAGAGAGAGAAACAATAGAGAAGTTCTAAGAGAGAGAGCTTTGAGAGATTCATTGAAGAGAGTATTCAAGTGATTCTCTTGCCTATTGTATTCGTGATTCCGCTTGATCATAGTGAAAGAGTTTATCCCTGCCCTGAGGACGTAGCTATCAAATTGGCAGTGAACCTCGTTAAATCTTTCGTGTTCTTTATTTGTTTTTCGCATTATATTGTTTGTTTATTCGCTTCCGTTGCAACAAACTTGGTATCAGAGCTTGAGATTAAAATCAATGTAAGGGATCCGGGAAGATGAATACGATGAACTCGAAGATTGACAAGTTTACGGGGAGGAACAGTTTCGGGCTATGGCAGATAAAGATGCGTGCTTTATTAAAGCAACAAGGCATCTGGGAACCTCTTGTCAAAAAGGATGACAAAAGCAAAGCTGCAGACGACCCTAGTGAGGCCGAATTGGAGGCGATGGAGGAGAAGACTCACTCCACGATTTTGCTATGTTTGGCAGACGATGTGATCACGGAAGTTGCAGACGAAATGATTGCTGCTGGTCTGTGGGCGAAGTTGGAGAGTCTCTACATGACAAAGTCACTCACCAACAAGTTGCTTTTGAAGCAACGCTTGTTTGCTTTGCGTATGCGAGGAGGTACGTCTCTAAGAGATCATCTAGATAAACTTAATACTATTTTACTTGATCTGCGTAAAATAGATGTTAAGATTGAGGATGAAGATGCTGCTTTGATTTTGCTTGTTTCACTTCCAAATACATATGAAAACTTTGTTGAATCATTTGTTGTTGGGAGAGAGACTGTGACCCTAGAAGAAGTGAAGTCATCACTATTTACTAGGGAGTTGAGCCATAAGGCGACAACGACAGAGAGTGGTGGAGATTCGGGGGCTGGGTTAGTGGTAAACTCGGCTAAGGGGAAGGGTCCTAAGAAGAAGAAAAATTCTAAGGGCAAAGGGGCCAATCCTAGGAATGTCTGTCACATCTGTAAAGAACATGACCATTGGAAGCATCAATGCCCTAAGAATCCTAAAGCTTCCAATGCTAACATTGCTCAACAGGGTACGAAATATGACTCCGAGGAGGACTTAGCACTAGCTGCTATTGATGTGTCTAGTCCGTCTGAACATTGGGTTCTAGATTCGGGATGTTCTAACCATATGTGTCCTCATCGTGATTGGTTTACTTCTTATGAGTCTTGTGATGGTGGTAATGTTATTATGGGTAACGATGCTGCTTGTAAGGTTGTAGGGAGAGGTTCCATTAAGATAAGGACCACTGAGGGTGAGGTTCGTACGTTGATGAATATTAGGCATGTTCCGCAGTTAAGGAAAAAATTAATTTCTCTGGGTGTCTTAGATAAAGGAGGGTTTAATTTTTCTGGCTCGGATTGGGAATTATGTGTGTGGAAGGTTCGAAGTTGGTGCTTAAAGGCACCAAAGTGGGTACTTTGTATGTTGTGCAGGGTAATATTCTGACTGGTTCCGCAAATGTTGCATCTGCGAGTCCTGAGGAGGTGACTAAGTTGTGGCACAGACGTCGTCATATGGGTGAGCGTGGGATGCAGATATTATCCAAGATGAATCTTCTTGATGGCCACAAGGTGAAGAACCTTGAGTTTTGTGAACATTGTGTGTTGGGTAAGCAATACAGGGCTAAGTTTAGCAAGGGGCTTCACATAACTAAGGCAACGCTGGATTATATTCACTCGCATTCTTTGGGGGCTGCTCGGGTAGAAGGTATAGGAGGATTCAGTTTCTTTGTGACTTTTATTGATGATTTCTCCAGGTACAGTTGGCTTCATTGTTTAAAGCACAAAGGATAGGCTTTTAAGACTTTTGTGCAATGGAAAGTCTTAGTAGAAAATCAGACAGGCAAGAAAATTAAAAGGCTACGTACTGATAATGGTCTTGAATTTGTTAATGATGAATTCAATGAGTTTTACAGGAAAGAATGGATTGTGAGACATCGCACTGTCAGGAAAACACCACAGCAGAATGGTGTTGCAGAGCGGTTGAATCAAACCTTGCTAGAGAGAGTTCAATGCATGCTCTCTAATGTAGGGTTGACTAGAAAGTACTGGAGTGAAGCCGTGAAAACGACATGCTACTTGATAAACCGTGGTCCACATACAGGTATTGACTGCAAGGTACCTTATGAAGTACGATCTGGGAGAAGTGCTGATTATTCTAGTTTGCGTATCTTTGGTTGTATTGTTTATTATCATGTTAGTGAAGGTAAACTTGAACCAAGGGCCAAGAAGGGTTATTTTCTGGGATATGGAGATGGTGTTAAGGGTTACCGGATTTGGTCCCCATCAGAAGGGCGTGTCTTATTAGTAGAAATGTTACTTTTGATGAGAATATTATGTTTGTATCTGCTAACAAACCTGCATGTGATACTGATGATAGCACTACTGAAGGAATTGAGCAAGTAATTACGACAATTCCAATTCCTGAGACACAGGTTCGAATTCAGGTGGAGGATGATGTTCCAGTAGATTCTCCTACTGTGGAGACTAGTCAGATAGATGGAGTTGTTGCTGATGAAACAACTGAACTTGAGTCTGATCATGAGGAAACTGCTGATGAAGGTCAGAAACGACCTAAGAAGAAGACGCAGAGACTAATTGAACAGATAGAAGGCCGGAAAGTTCCTGGCCGAAACTGCTGTGTAGAGGAGATGATTGGTTATGCATTACATGTAGCTGATGATATAGAGTCACCTGAACCAATGTCCTACAAGGAAGTAATTTCTTGTAACGAATCATCCAAGTGGTTAGTTGCTATGAGTGAGGAGATGGAATCTCTTCACAAGAATCAAACATGGGAACTCGTGAAGGTGCCACATGGTCGTAAGGTGGTGGGTTGCAAGTGGGCGTTCAAGAGAAAAGAAGGAATTTCATAGGGTGACAGTGTTAGATAGAAAGCCAGACTAGTTGCTAAAGGGTTCAGTCAACGGGAAGGGGTAGACTACAATGAGATTTTCTCACCTGTGGTACGTCATACTTCTATTAGAGTGTTATTAGCAATAGTAACACATTTTGATCTGGAGCTTGAGCAGATAGATGTGAAAACAGCTTTCCTACATGGAGAGTTGGAGGAGGATATTCTGATGAGTCAGCCAGAGGGATTCATTGTTCCAGGGAAGGACAACTTTGCTTGCCGACTGAAGAAGTCCTTGTATGGACTTAAGCAGCCACCTAGGCAGTGGTATAAGAGGTTTGACAGCTTCATGGTTGAGCATGGATTTGACACGAGTCCTTATGATTGTTGTGTTTATCATAGCAAGGTGGAGGACAGTTCTTATATTTATTTATTATTATATGTTGATGACATGCTTATTGCAGCGAAGAAGAGGTCAGACGTAGTGAAATTGAAAAGCTTCTGAGTTCTGAGTTTGACATGAAAGACTTGGGAGCAGCAAGGAAGATTCTAGGCATGGAGATTTATAGGGATCGTGCTCGGAAGAGACTTTTCCTATCTCAGAAAAGTTACATCTTGAAGGTACTCGACAGGTTTGGTATGAGTACTGCGAAATCTATTGATACTCCTGCTGCTGCTAATGCTCTTCTTTCTGTTGTTCTTTCTCCTCAATCTGATGAGGAGAAGGAGTATATGTCTAAGGTTCCATATGTTAGTGCTGTTGGTAGCTTGATGTATGCTATGGTGTGCACTAGACCAGATATAGCTCATGCTGTTAGTGTTGTTAGTAGGTTTATGACTCAACCTGGGAAGGAACACTGGCGAGCTGTGAAGCGGATTTTCCGCTATTTGAAGGGAACGGTAGATGTGGGTCTCATATATGGGAATGATGATGAGTGTTTCGTGACCGGATATTCTGATTCGAATTATGTTGCGGATATAGACACTAGAAGGTCAATGACTGGGTATGTATACACTCTAGGAGGGCCCGTGATTAGTTGGAAGGCTACATTGCAGTCTTCAGTGACTTTGTCTACTACGGAGGCTGAGTACATGGCTCTGACTGCTGCGGCAAAGGAGGGTATATGGTTGCGTGGTTTGGTCAGTGATTTGTGTCTACATCATGATCGTGCGACTGTGTATTGTGATCGCTTGAGTGCTATTTGTCTCGCCATGGATCAGGTGCATCATGATAGAACTGAGCACATTGATGTGCGGTGTCATTTTCTGAGAAGTGAGAAGAGGATAGTGGTGAAGAAAGTTGGGACTGCTGATAACCCATCTGATATGTTCACCAAGCCAGTCCCGGTTCGCAAGTTCAAACATTGCTTGGACTTGTTGAACGTTGATAGTCACATATAGCCTCCTTTGGGGGTTGTTGCCTCAAGGTGGAGGCAATCCCGGCTCCGGGATAAAGAGGGCAAAACCCGGCACCAGGTTAAAGGTGTAAGACTTGGGAGGGTCGATATCTCGTGTATTGTTGAGAGGTATTGTGGTTATTCTTTCAAGGTGGAGTACTTGTAGAAGATGCAAGTCAAGGTGGAGATTTGTAAGTTTGATAACTTGATCTTGAGCTAGGAGACTTTGGTTGTTCGAGGTTATACGACAATCGACGAAGGAGATCGTCAATCGTCTAACACTCGTCAAAAGCCGTTGGGCGCGGCTATCGAGCCGCTGGGCTCGGCAATATCAGTCACGCAACGAAGGTTGTTGAGCCGCAGGTCGCGGCAAATGTCGGGCCTCTTCGAAGGTAGCAGCGCGCACAGCAGCACAAGGGGATTAAATGCCCTAGTTTTATGTTTCCTTAGCCTCCTATTCTCATGTATTATTAGCCTACATATAAATACTTTATTTTGTGGGTTAATTAATATAATAATCATCAAAACACAAGAGAGAGAAACAATCGAGAATTTCTAAGAGAGAGAGCTTTGAGAGATTCATTGAAGAGAGTATTCAAGTGATTCTCTTGCCTATTGTATTCGTGATTCCGCTTGATCATAGTGAAAGAGTTTATCCCTGCCCTGAGGACGTAACTATCAAATTGATAGTGAACCTCGTTAAATCTTTCGTGTTCTTTATTCGTTTTTCGCGTTTTATTGTTTGTTTATTCCCTTCCGTTGCAACAAAAGGCACCTTAAAATCTCTTGAGCTATACTAACTAGCCAACTAGCATCTCTTCCGCCATTCGAGACAATCACAATAAACATGTACCCGCCAAATTCGTAATAGCTAAAAGCCTAAAACCCACTAAATAGTAAAGATGGCCTCATAGAAACCCTAATACACATTTTATTATTATTATTGGATGTAATTGAGCTAGGCCCCAAACACAAACTCTAATACACTTTTTTTTGACATCGAGAAATATTGCATTAATTAAAAAACGAAATTACAACCTAATGATAATACAATCAAATATAAAACAGAAATCAGACATATACTAAAGTGAACTTCATTTGCTCTTACATACTCGATGAAGGAAAAACAACCTATTACTTGTCCAGTCTAAATGAAACTTGTCTTGGGCGATGTTTGGTGAGCTTGGGTTATATGTCTTGGTGAAAAAGACCTGATATAATGAGAGAGAATTTGTTGAGATACTAAACCCAGACGATCTCCAGAGATAGATTGCCGCAGCTTATCTCATAGACCTCGATGTCCGCAAGATGATAAATTCCTAGATCCTTGAACATAAACATCTCCTTGAGATTCTACTGATTGAACTAATACACGTTCTTGATGTTAATTATTTTCTATTTTTCTTAGAGAAAGTAGAAGTTTTTTTTCATATAAGTCAAACATCACTCAAGTAATACTTTTAAATTTCGATTTTTTATTCTATTTAAATTGCAAGTTGGTTCAAAATGCAGTTGTGATCAGTTTTTGGGTTGGGTACATATGACGTCGTTGTTGCAAAGTTTCCCGTTATGTTATTTGACCTCCATCTTCACTTGTTCAATACCAAGGTTTTCAAGGAAGAAAAAGAATATTGGAGTCGGAAAGCTTACATAGAGATTATTTTGGGAAGAGAAAGACAATTTAATGGGTCCTTCAGTCACAGTTGGATGCTCGGCCCGACCGGCCCGGCCCTGCGTAGCTTGCAAGGGGCTAATAACCGGCTATGGGTAAAGATACAACACGTCGGCCGACCTTATTAGCTTAGCTTGGATTATATCGTATGGTCATTTTTTCCTACTCATTTAATTCATTTGAATCTATCAAAAGACGTCATAACTCATAACAATTAACAACACAAGAGAGTGAAAGATTCACTCCTGTAACGTAACGTCATATATACACTTCCTAAATCCTACTCTATGCAATCTGATGGTTACGTGAGTATACGTTATGGTGAAGAAGACAGTATTTTCCCTTGAGAATATATAATGTAACTTTGAATAGTAAGCATATATTATACTTCCTCTGCTCCATAATAATTAAGTTAAACATAGGGATTGGAGCGCAAATTTAATAAACATCACTTTAAAAGCCAAAATCATAAAATACCATTTTCATTATCAAAAGGAAGAGAGAGAAAAGCAAACCACACAAGTTTGTAATGGGTACTCTTGTCATTTTGTCACTTTTTTTTTCCATTTAAGGTATGTTTCACTTATTTTAAAACGTTCTAAAATAGTAAGTGTTTCACTTATTATGGAACGGAGGAAGTAATTTGAACATTATTTTTTTTTAGAGATGGTGATAGTACTATTATATAGGGACCAATTTGCATTGCTAGCTGTGAAGCTGTTTAAATTCTCTTAAAGCCCGCAAATCTGCAGCCCACACCAAATTATGCTTCTTATTGGTGGGGTGTGGATGGGGGGACAATCGGAGGACTTAAACTTCAGTACCACTTCATTTTGTAAAAAGGAAAGGCTCCTCTCAGTAAATCTTCCTAGGATTTGGCAAGGACTTACTCATGATCCCCACTTGGCAGAGAACTCATATATACATTGTATATGAAGCAACTTGTGTTGTGGAGAAAAGAAGCCCGGTTGGAGCAAATAACTATTAAACCGATGATACCAAACTCGAGGAGCATACATGACTTCTTTTAGTTTAGTATTATTACAGTCGAGATCGTATTAAAGACAATTTTATATCATATCTGATATGCAAAACGAATCAACTTTGCACTAATCAATACGTGAAAAGTGTGTAATCTATCAACAAATTTGCAAAATACGACCCTTACTAACCTAAAAATAGTGAATGAATTGTCACTTAATTATGATCTCCACTTGGTAGAGGACTTATACATTGTATATGAAGCAACTTGCATTGTATGTTGTATATGTAGTCTTTAATATTATTGTAGTCGAGATCGTATTCAAGACAATTTTATATCATCTCCGATACCATACCTATTAAACCGATGATACCAAACTCGAGGAGCATACATGACTTCTTTTAGTTTAGTATTATTACAGTCGAGATCGTATTAAAGACAATTTTATATCATATCTCGATATGCAAAAACGAATCAATTTTGCACTAATCAATACGTGAAAAGTGTGTAATCTATCAACAAATTTGCAAAATAAGACCCTTACTAACCTAAAAATAGTGAATGAATTGTCACTTAATTATGATCCCCACTTGGTAGAGGACTTATACATTGTATATGAATTAAGCAACTTGTTATTGTATAGTATTTAATTTTATTGCAGTCAAGATCGTATTCAAGACAATTTTATATCATCTCCGATACCAGACGTATATCAACCTTGTACTAATTAATACGTGAAAAGATGTTCAATCTATCAACAGTAAATTTGCAAAGAGTTATATATGATCCTTACTAACCTAAAGATTGTGAATGAATTGTCACTTGAGTATGATTTAAAATGAATTAACACAAAATGAATGTCCTCGTGTTACCTCTATTAAAACTAGACAACTTATATAATATAGTTTATAAGACTTGTTACAAATTAAAAAGAATGATTTAAAATGAATTAACACAAAATGAATGTCCTCGTGTTACCTCTATTAAAACTAGACAACTTATATAATATAGTTTATAAGACTTGTTACAAATTAAAAAGATATACATTGTTATGTATCTAACTTGGACTCCATTATAACTTTTATGTTTAAACAAATAGTTAACCTCGTATCTAACAACTTTCAAACATATGGCATAAAATATGAGAAAGTAATGACTAAATAATCAAATGATCTTCCCCTGGCCTAGAGTAAAATAATTCAGCATCTAGAAAACAAAACTTTTATCGTGCACTGGTAGGGCGTGGTATGCACATGCCTATGCATGGTGCACATAACGCGCATGTCGTGCACACGCCACCAAAAAAATTATATAGATGTAGATGTGTTATTCTTTAGATACGCCAAATGTATGGTAGAATTTGTGCCTTGAAAAAGAGGGCAAAAAAACCCACTAGAATTCTTTTTATTTTTGAAATCATCAAAGGGTGCAAAGCACTCTCTACACAAACCATTGAAATTTAGTAAAGTATAGAATTCTCAAGATCCTTGAACTTAAATCATCCCTTACCAGATAGTTGAGAAAAGTAAATCGGTAACTCCTTTAAACGTCTCAGTCATCTACTATGATGTTCTTCACATACCTGCACAACCATAAAATAATAGCAACATTTTCGCCCTCCAAAAAAAGGCATCACCAAATAATTAAATGGACAATAACATCAAAATATAAAGCTAGCTAACTAGCAGCTGACCCATTAATATTTATGGTTGTTATTAAACATATATCACATCTCTTACCCTAGCTACCTTTCATAAGCATCATTAATCGTCTATTGCCAATGCAGCATCATCAAGATTCGCAAATCCAAAAGCAGATGATGGATCAATCCAACTCTCAAGGTTCACGGATTGTGAATCTTAATGATGCTGCATCAGCAAACAACGATTGTATATCTCCCACAACAAGATCCTTTTAATAACTGAACAGTCTAGTAATCGGAAAAATTTCAAAATAGCGATTTATTATCGCCCTAACGGGATCCTCTCTAATAACTGAACCGTCTAGTAACCGGAAAAATTTTAAAATAGCGATTTAATACTTGCCCTAACGGGATCCTCTCCAATAATTGAATGGTCTAGTTACTTAACTAGATGGTCTAATCCAAAGGATGTCTTGGCACTAATGGTTAAGATTGAGGGCTGTGAACGATAGGTCGCGGGTTCGAATCCCTCTCCCCTCTTCAGATCAGATCCGCCTGTCCCCGATGGATAAAAAAAAAAAAAAAAAAACTAGATGGTTCACTTACTCGAGAGAATCCTATAAACCCTAGATAGAAAGATAGATGTTTAATAGTGAGAATGTATTTATAAAAGACATAGGATAAGGCTTAAGAAGAAATGGCGAAACAAAGAACAAAAAGTGGCGAAGAGATATAGAACAAGAAACAGCTAGCTTATTTACGACCCATAAACCATCATTAAAGAAGCAAAGGTAGGAGAGAGAGAGGAGAATGAATAGAGAAAACAGAGATAGGGTTTAGTGAATAAGGCAAGTTGAGAAGCTATAGTCTAAGATATGATAGGTATTTATACTAAAATAAGTATGACACTTTTTCTGTTAATACATCTAGTTTTTAAAAATTTGGTAAGATAAATTACATTCTGGCACCCTCTCACAAAGACCTAAATACAACCTAACCCAAAGCCCCAAACCCCTGAGAATCGAACCCAAACGTGTGGGTGGAAGATGAAAAGGCTACGAAATGTTACTACATTGTCTACATACATGTCTAGATATATAGTCGTACGCATCAGCATTATTTTCAACCATCCACATTCATTAGGACGAGTGTCATGTTTTATAAACACTAAATGGAAATAGGACCACCTCTAGGAATTACTAACTTTTTTCTTTTCAGGAATAGTATGTCATGCAAAAAAATTCAACAAGCACCTTTTTTTTTCTTTGATAATTTTTTTTCAAGATTTCATTTATTTATGCACTTTATTTATTTTGCACCGGAGACTTGTGGGATTACAACAAGAGAGATAGAAAGAGAAAAAAAACGATTTATGTGATTGAAGAAAGAAAGAGGAATTCAAATACAAAATAGTAAATGTAACATTTGTTTTGGAAAAATAGGAATGTGTTCCAACTAAAAATACAAAAATATATATTTTTATTATATTTATGATTATCTACCTTCCCTTGTGTTGCTTTTTTTTCCATTTCTATATAGTGTAAGGTATATTAATTACTCACCTTTAATTATTAAAATAACTAGTGATTGGTAGGACGATGATGCCTAGTACGATGTTGTTCTATGCCTTAATTTTGGTAAGCGATGGATAATAATTGTTACGATTACTTCATATACGCAATGTCAATCAATATATATTATTGAAATGTGTTGGCAACAATTGCAATATGCCACATATCTCCTCCTATCAACGGCTGATGCTATAGCACCATGAACACTTTGGAACTTAAACCTGCATAGCACCAAATAATCTATGACATGGTACGTATGTCCTCCACGTACTTCGATCCTCTCATGCAAAAACTTCTATTTAGAGTAAAAAATAAATATCACTATAATAGGATTTGAACTCAAAACTTTGTGAAAATATGGAATTCCTTCCAATGAGCCAAGATATATATATATATATATATATATATATATATATATATATATATATATATATATATATATATATACTCCTAAGAAAACTTACTAATAATCAATTCATCACAAGCTTTGAAAATGCAAAATAGAAAAAAGTAAAAGATAAACTTAAGCCTGAGATCATAATTTGGGAAATCCTCAATGGTAGGCTCCTATTCTTGAGAATTCTCAATAGTAGATTCAACTTCTTTTTCCCATTATTCTTCGCACCGGTTTTCCCAATTTACCCAAACTAGCATTAATGAGGCTTAAACGTTAATTTCATGTTTAGTTTTAATACTTATGTTACGTTTTGCCTAACCCCTACTAACCATTGATTTAGGTCTAGACTCCTAACTGACTAACAAAAAACTTCATATATCTATACGGATGGTAGTTAAAAGTCATGGAAGTATATATTACTACTATATTAGTAGTGTAAATTTTATATTGATAGCCATAAATCTATGAGGATGGTAGTTGACAAAGAAAGAAGATCCAATTTTTTTTCATTTACATATTTGTCTATAAGTGAGTGAGTAGCTCAAGAATATATATAGTCACAAGCATGAAAGTTTCTGTAGTTTGATAGTTCTAGAATGATTAGATATAATTTAAGTGTTGATCCTTGAATATGATTTAAGGGCTTCACATAATCACATCCTTATGCATTGTGAGACTCTAGAGTCCTTATCTGTGACAAGAAACGGCATCGCATCATCATGGGCTCGTAGAAAGTGCAAAATTGTGGAGGTCATTGGGGAAATTTGAGATCCAATTTGCAGGCTGTTAGGAGTCTAGACCTAAATAAACCATGATTAGTAGGGGTTAGGCAAAAATTAACAGAAGTTTAAAACTAAACATGAAATTAACGTTTAAGCCTCATTAATGCTACTTTTGGGTAACTTATAGGAAAACTGAGGCCTAGCAATGGGAAAAAAAGAGAATTGAATCTATCATTGGGAATTCTCAAGAATAGGAGCCTACCATTGGGAATTCCCGCTATAATTTCTATCAGCAATCCACAAGTAAATTGACTATTAGCTACTCACAAGTCACAAGCAACTACTTGGGAATGCATAGGTAAGAATTTCAATCCGTAGTTTCGGACCTATAACCTCTAGTATTCACTAATAAATATCTATCCACCGTTCCACTACCCTCTATGTCTTCAATTGTCAAAAATAAGAAAAATATTATGAGTATATGAAGAAGCTCAAGAGTTAAATACTATGATTTTTGTACACATATAATATGAATAAAATGATGTATGTTTTTTTTTTTACTAAAACAGTTCGAAGAAAAACCCAAGGCATGCGTGGTGCGAGCCCAAAATCTAGTTTGTTGTAGAAAGACTAAAGTAGAGAACACATCCTTTATTCATATCATGCATTTATATCATTGTAATTAATTGACATAATAAATGCTTGACTTCCTTAAAAAGATCAACAATATCATCTTTTCTTCTAAGAAAGAACAAATATGATTGTAGTGGATAGGTGATTAACTCATGTCCTCCACACTTGAGGTTGCAGATTTAGAACTTTATATATCGACAATAGACAACCTTATTTTGTTTGTTAATTGTGAGGTTGACATGTATAGTCAGGGCGATTAGAAGGGGGAGAGTATCATGTGACATACTAACATGATGCACGTACACCTTAAGGGAATTTAATAGTATTATCTATATCAATGAGGTGCACATACGTTTAGGGAGCGCTCATCTGTTAGGGTATTACTTCATAGTTAAGTGTGCTAGATGGGTATGACTTATGAGTAATCTTGGGATGGTAGCCTTATGGGGGAAGTTTACATGGTGTTCCTGAATGAAGATAAAAATGTGTTTGAAACTATGGGCCCGATCTTTTTGTTACTAGGAACCTATTTTGTAACATCTAGCAAGACAGAAGGGGTAAGGGTGTTACGAGATGGTGTTAGAGCAACCTTTGCGTTGTTGAGCCCTGTAGATGGGAGAGCTAAAGGTTAGTTTCCTAGCTAACAACGGGTCAGAATATTGTGGGAATAGGTCGCAAGTCAAGATGTGAAGTACGAGTTGATCGACGGCTAAGCGCAACTAGAACGTTGTTGTCCTTAAGTGGAGGTGTATGTAATACACGTGATTGTTTAGGAAGATCTAATACTATATGATAGTATAGTACTACCTATACCCATAAGGTGTCCTTTCCTTTTAAGGAGTTCATATGTTAACATACTCCACCCAAATCATAATATTCAATGCTAAACATATCCCCACTTTTAACTTTATGCCGTAATAGATTTCTTTGATGCTCCATGATAGAAATGTCTATCATAAGCATTATTGTTTCAAGAAATTAACAAAATGTATACTTCTTCCAGCTGGCATATAAGATTCCTTCTTTTCTTGTTTTCCGGCAACAATTTGTTGTTCGTTTTAGGGTGAAGTTGATTCAAATTAAATGTGGCCCTTTGCCTCTTATGTAAGGTTTAGGCGTAGCTTAGAATGGTTATTAGTTATTACACACAATCAAAGTGCCGTAATGTTGTTGGCAAGAGAGAGGAGAATGAAAAAAAGTGAGCGATATATATGTGCACTACCTTTAATTTCATAAAGGTAGTTCTAACAAGTTGGGGCTGTTAGGGTGCCAAATTTTACCCAATATAAGTCATCCTAGGAGCCATAGATTAATATGGGTAGAACATTGTACTTTGACAAATGTGACATATATATTATCCTCTAGTCTTACTTTTAGATGATATTAATAGCACCTGTTTTTCCATTAGTCTTGTATTTTTTTTATATGAACATGCGAGAAAGAAATTTAATACGCTGATTTTAATGTTAAAACGAGCTTTTTGAATATAGCTAGCTGTAAATATTGTTACTTTTAGTTTCTCCATAAAATAGAATCTCTTGAAAGATTTGACCTCCTCTCTCATCATAAAACTCTCTATCTTAATCTCTTTTCCATCTCTTCGCAGTTCACAAAGATTTTTACTATTGTATTATGCATTCTTGGTCGAGCAACCGCCAAAAATAGATATATAAGGACTTATAGTGCAATAATGGTGGATTTAATTACGGTTTTTCTACCAGGTCACCTTGTAGTTTTTCAAAATTCATGGAGTACCCTACTTTTAGAAAAATGCACGCAGACCTTACTATTTCAATAAAATTCACCAAATGCCCTTAATGAATAACGGCGTCAAGTTTCCGTTAGTCATTTACGTTAATTAACCCTTCTAACCCTCTAACCCAAATTAAACCCTCTAACCCTAACACTAACTCTCTAACACCTCACTCCCCACCCTAAACCCTAACCCTAACTACCCAACCACCACGGCCCCTCCTATACCCTCCCCCCCACCCACCATCCCATGACTCCTCCTCCCCCCCCCCATCCCGCACTCCTCCTCCCTCCCCCACCATCCGCGCGCCGCGCCTCCCTCCCCCACATTCCCGCCTCCCCCTCACCCGCTTTCCCAGCCTCCCCCTTACCCGCTTTCATGGCTCCCCCCTCCCCCTCCTCCCTCCCACCCGCTTCCCGCTCCCCCCGCCTCGTCGAATTCCCCCACCCTCCCTACCCCGTGTCGAATCCCCCTCCCCCACCCGTGCCGGATCCCCCTCCCCCACCCGTTCACGTCGCTTTGCGGCCCAAATTCAAATCCGCAGGCCAATTCGCGTCATTTTTGCGGCCAGTGAATTCCGCAATCAACGAAGGTGGGGGGATGGGTCCGCAATCGACGGGGGTGGGAATAGGCGCGAAAATCGAGGGGGGGAGGAGGCCGCGAGGGGGAGGGGTGTTGATATCGACGGGGACGGGGGTGGGGGTGAAATCGACGAGGAGGGGGGCGCTGCAGGTGGAGGTGGGGAAATCGACGAGGGAGGGGGCCGCTGCAGGGTGGGGGGAAGGGGGAAACCAACGGGAGGGGGGTGTGTAGGGGGTGGTGCAAAAGTGGGGCCCAGTGGGGAAATTGACGAGGGATGGGGTTGCTGTAGGGGTGGTGGTGGTGATGGGGTGGGTGGTGGTTTGAAGTTAGGGGGTTAGGGTTAGAAGTTAGGGTTTAGTTTGTTAATTAGCGCTAATTAGGATTTAATTATGATTAGAGGGGTTAATTAACCCTAATGACTAACTAAACTTAACAGTTAGTCATTAAGGGCATTTCATACATTTTACCCCAAAGTAAAGTGCAGTGCGTTTTTTTTTAAAAGTAGGGTGCCTACTGAATTTTGAAAAATTACAGTGAACGCTGTAAAAAACCGATTTAATTAATTAAGTAACCCACTAGGCTCTAAATTAGCTCACCCCGACCCGTGTCCTTTTTTTTACCATATGTATACCCTAGTAATATATGAGAATTCATCGTCAATGTTGTGACCTTCCGTTTCTTTGTGGTGCATGAGTTGGTAAAACAATTTCTTATCTCCATTTTATGGTGCACTATTATTCAAACCATGTAATGAAACTCTAAAAATAATGACAGGAGTGTACGACTCCTAAGCAGTGCATGGCCTACTTGGATGTTTTTATTTATAATCTTTTGCTCTTCCGCAAATTTTAGATGACAAGTACTACACTGTCGCAAAGATTGTTGGCCACCATGTCATCATGCTATTTTTATATTTATGGTCAGTTTTAGTAAAGAATTTCCATTGATCAATACATAGAAGCCTGGAGCCCAACCAAAGATCAAGTTGCAAATAGATTCTGCATTATATGAAAACACCAACACAATAAAGGTTCATATATCCGTACAACTTACGCATACTACTCAAGCAAACTTACTTTTAAAATAATTTACTCCCATGATAACTGATCATCTCCTTCTAATCAACCCATTACATTTGGCACAACATGCTTAGATTTAGTTTTCCTCTTTTCATTCTGAGCATCCTATCTTCTTTGGCTGATGAGGATTTGGTTAACATACAAGCTGATGGTTCAGATAGTAACATGGGTCTTAAATATTTACATGTTCTACAAATTTCACCTTAACTGGAGTAACTATGATGATAAGTAATTAAAAATATTGGAAAAATTATTAAGTATTTTTTAGTTGAAGAATTAATTATAATTAAATTTGATAAGATATTTATAAATAGCTAATGTATCTGTGTAAGAATAGTTAATTATAAAACTCTCTTACAATCAAACTAAAATAAAAAGGTACATATATGTTAGGACTATGAGACTTTAAGTTAGTAATTTGGTCAACTTATTTTGATTCAAATTTTAAAAAGACAACACACCTTAAAAATTTACGACCTTATAATATAATCTTTTTTATAGAAAAATATATAAATTAAATTATAGCAATAATGTATTTGATTGATAATGGTGGATAATTTCTTACTTATTATTAATCTAAAGGTCATTTTTTAGACTTGTTATTATAATGCTTTTTTAAGAGATCTTCACGTATAAGATTAAACTGTCATACTTCTTCCTCTATTTCTTTTTTAGATGTTACACTTTCTATTTTGGGACAAGTTTTCAAAATTAGATGTTACACTTTCATTCCGGATAATAACTTATATATCTCTCTCCGATCACATGAGACTCTTTTGTTTTTCTTTCTCTCTATCTCTCTCCTCTCCAAAAATTTCCAGAAATTCGTGATTTTAAAAGTGTAACATCTAAATTGAAACGGATGAAGTATATATGTTTCTAGCTACAATTAAATTCTCAACGATGGAAAAAAAAATACATGGTTGGTGTGTTTCTAAATGATGATGAAGTTTTAAATATTTCCACCCTTTTTAAAATTGTTTTTAACTCTTTTCTTAATTTGATTAACAAGTTTCACAACAGTGTAAAATTTTTCAATCGGTGAGCAGATCTCTCTATCTCTCTTCTCTTCACATTGGCAATTGTCTTACCACTTTCTATATCTCTCTCCTCACAACATAAGATCATAAAAACTTGTACCGGCCTCACAATGTTGCAAGCATGTGAATACAGAAAAAAGTATATTTTATTTAAGATTAAATATTAATGGTTGGTGTTATGGGGTAAAAATTTATTTACACATGGCAATCAATCATTGGCGCAATACGATTATTTTACACCGCCACTTGGCAGTAGGGCGATAGTTTGAAGATAAGCACAAATTGCCAACGTGGCAAAGTTGTTGTAGCTCCTAAAATAGTGGCAGGAGAAAGAGAGGCAAACAACAAGTCAACGTGGTCAAATCGTTGGCAAGTTGTTAAGAAGATTAAGGGGAATCCCTAAAAAGTCAAAACTAACAATGGAGCAAGTTGAAAGATTTTTTGCTTAAACCGTCATTCTTTCTACTATAAATAATAGTCCTATTATAAACCATGTAAAAGAAGGAACGCTCTTCCACTCACTCATAACCCTAAAAACTCTATTACGCCTCACTCTCTCCATTATTTTTCTTTCACATTCTTAATTTACCATCTCTCTCCTAAAACCCGAGTTGCTCGTTCTTTACGCCAATTAGGCAAATAGCGTACTACTTGTACTACAAATTGATATTACTATAGTGGATTAGCAGAACACCGATTTCCTCGTGAGTTTTCTACTTTTCTCCCCATCTAGAGGGTTTTCATGTAAAATTGCCTTGTATTATTTCTTTATTTCTGCATTATATTTCCCTCATCTATTTTGCCTAATATTGCAAGTTAATTGTCAACCCCATCTCCAAGCAAAATTAAGCCCCTGCGTAATTTGTTAAAACAGATTGGTTTCTCAATAAAGCTACCAATTAGTATTGTATGCACTAGGTGTACAATAATTTTATTTTAGACCAGTTCACTTTGAGCCAAAATGGGTCACTTTTAAATCAAAAATTGGTCACTTTTCAAGTCAAAGGGGTCATTTAAAACAAAGGTAAGTTTCAATCTTAAATGGATTACTTTTACTTATATATATGTGACTTATTTAGGATAAAGAGTTATCCTTGTCTCGGACAGTCAAATTAACTTTTTACCTTAAATAAATCACTTTTATACAAGGTTAACTAAGTGATCGACTCATTTATATTGAGCAAAAAGTTACCTCATTATACAATAAATAAAGATATACCCATCATCTTATACAAAAACTTGTGTCAAGCTGTAAAATCTCATTATATACTCCAGCATTCACTTTCCATAGGGGTAATAACCTAAGAGGCATGCATTATGCACGGACTCTTAAGCATAACACAAAGATTATACTTCATCCGTTACGAATTAAATGGGCACACTTACAAAAACTCTACATAAAATAGAAAAACATTTCATTTATTTCAAAACGGAGGAAGTATATTTTTTAGCACCAAAAAATCCAATTTTTTTTAAGTTTCAAACGTGTATAAGGGGTATTTTGGAGAGGAAAAAGGCATAGGTGATTGGCCGGTGGACGTTTAAATCCACACACGGTTAAAGCTAAACCAATACAATGATATAAATAATTGATTAGCATCTTTGCATGACCAGATATATATAGGATCCAATAACATGGTACGTGAGTACAGGACCATAAAAACAAAATGGTCTAGGAGAAGAAAGAATAAGGGAAATAAAATATATCTCAGGGAAGAAGATGGCGCAGGAACCAATATTGGAACTTTGGAAGAATAGAAATGGGGTAAAGATTATAGTATGAAACGAATTAAGTTGACCCGTAAGTATAGAACTTCGATCCTAACTAAATTGCATCATGCATGTGCCTTCCACCTCTTAAGTTCATCTCTACACGTGCTTTGTTTTCACACTTGAAACCACACAGGCAGTGTCCTTTTTTTTGTGCTTGAGAGGGGACGAACAAGAAACAGGAAGAGAAAATAACAAAACAACAAACAACTAAAGACAAACTAAATTACTACTTAACCAAGCTAAACAGGAAGAAAAAATAACAAAACAAAAACACACAACTAAAAAACAAAATAAATGACTACTTAACTAAGCTCTCGAATTAGATGCGACTAAGCAACTCTACTTAGGTCCTTCAATAAAATTATAACTTGAAAATCTTTAGGGACTGTCTTAACAACGACTAATTTTTGGTCAGATAAGACACCATATTAGTTAGCCAACCAATCAGCCGCGCTTCTCAATTGGCCTCCTTGTAGCAGTGACTTATATAGACTTTCAATCTTTACGAGTATGTAACTAGAGCTTTGCATTTTTGGACAATATAAATATAAGGAGAGCTAGTTACAGCTTCCTCCACCAACATACGAACTACCACTTTTGAGTCAACTGTGAGTTGAAATTTTCCGTGACCACCATTCCAAAGCTATCAAATGTCATGTTAAGAATCGCTAGAAGCTCCGCCTTTGTACAAGTACAAATCTCACAATTAACAAAGTGAACACTTCGCGATTTTCCTCTATCTCCTCTTATTGTACCATCTCGGCCTAGCCGACTAGGGTTCCCTTTAGTCACACCATTTGTGTTCAATCTTACTCGATCATCTATCTCTAGGACCAACCCAACTAATAAATATTGTTCTTGTCCCTTTACACTAATCGAGTGTAACATCGTATTGTTCGTTTCAATAGCTTGTTTGATCATTCACACTATAGCAAGGATAAAGCTCACTGTGTCCTAGGTGAATAGGGTGCAAAAAGCCCTATTGCACAGGGCCCCAAAAATGAAAGGGCCCAATTTTTGTAATTTTTTTTATTAATTCTGCTCTTAACAGTGTTTCTCTCAACTTCCCTAATCAGGCTCATGAACTTCAATTCCAAGAACATCAAATTGCCACGTGTGAATCTCTATCTCTAATTACTCTTGCAATTCCCATAAAAAATGAAACTTTCCATATTCCATTCTTCTCGAATCCCTTATTTTCTTGTTTTATCAAATTTTCCAATAAACTCTCTCACCTTCCTCTCTCTCTCTCCATCAACGAGTATGAAGAAAAAGAAGGTCAATCCTTGATTACTGTCAATGGAAGATATAATTTCAAGTTCTCATCCATTAAATCACTATCAAATGGCCAATTTTTCATCCCCATATATTCCTACCCGATTTCAATATTTTCTTCAAAGACCAACAATATCATTAATCGAGTCTGATTTTGAGTGGAAATACTTCGATTGTGTATGGTTCATAATTCAATTTCATAATTTGAGGCCATTCAATATCATTCATCACCTTCCCCGATTACGCAAAAAATTTCGAACCACCAAAAACAGAGTCAACTCATGTAAATTGTTACCGCATGTGGATTTGGTGAAGTCTACAAGTGTCTGGATTAATATACATGTTCATAAACCAAAGATCTCAGAGGCTAGCAAATGGAGAAGATCTCGGTGGTTGTGTTTTGTGAAGAGGCTCTCATAGTTCTCTAGATAAGGCAAATAGGTATTGACCTCTACATAAAACTAAGAATATTTATCAATTATTATTTTAAGTTGTAGATTGTATATATTCACCAAACACCCCAAATATTGTTCTTAGATTAGTTTTAATGCTATGTTCTATTAACTTCTTTGTTTGATATTGATTACTAAACAACATGCTTTCAACCCTTACAATTACAACAATACTAAAATTTGTCTTTGTTTAATATTATTAATTATTCATTTGTAGAATAATAGAAGAACTATACTTTTTTTTGAGTGGAAAAGAGAAGTGCATTAATTCAGGGACAAAGTATCCATAAAACATAAGGAGCAACGTCTCTAGGGACAATGGTTCTCCTAACACTGTTCAACTCCAAATGGCATTACTCTAGCAAGATTATGGGCCATAGAATTCTCATCTCTCTTGACATGCACAAAACTAATTGAATTAAAAACATCACACATAGAAAGAATATCACCAAGAATAGAGTCTAGGTCCGAAAAGAAAATTACAACTTTTGATAACCTCGAAGTGATTACTTGTGAGTCGATTCAATGAGCACATCCTTCAACCCATGCGCCTTAGCTAACCTGGACAGCCCAAGAAGATTACTTTGCACTCGGCCACCTCAGAGGCCACCACGCTCTTGTTCGTCGCACACCCGAGAAAAGCACACGACCTTCCACATCTCGTGCAACTACCCCAAGCTCCGATCCAACCTTCCTCCCTGCAAGGTACACATCCGAGTTCAATTTAACCACACCATCCGGTGAGGCGCACCATCGAGAAGCACTCACAACTCTTATCTTCCGAGCACTACCATAGATCCGAGTGGAGTACATGTTGAAATCCTCCACTTTCACAACCTATTGGTAAACTATAGCAAGAGGATGGTTCGCATTCTCAAAAACAAACCTATTTCTTTCGCCCATATGTTCCATGCGAGGTAACACCCCCTTTGAACCATTTTCTTGTCCATATCACTCCACCGCACAAGTGTGGTACATAACTCCTCACTCCGTACCATGGGTCATGGCGCTACTGACCTGCCCTCCTACGTACTCATCGTATGCGAGCAAGAGAATAGGACGCATCGAAGCGTTTCTTCCTCCCGGGCACAATGATGGGCAAGCAACCCTCATCAACAATGTGGCAACTCTTGAGAAGAATTCGAACCGGCAACGTACTAGTGCAAGCGCGCCATAAGAAATGGCGAACTTTGGGTGATACATCCAAGCTCCAAACAATGCCCCATACTCGATGGAAATCTTCCAAATTTCCCCTTTCCCAAGCATATAGGAAGTTTTCACGAGTAGATTCCATCTTTCGAATAAGCCCATGTTAGTTCATCTTCAATACTCCTTGAACTTAGCGAGATTGCTAGGATATATACAACGTTGATCTCGCCATCAAAGTGTCTTTCAATAACATCCACTCTCCATTCATGTCTTTGCTCATCTATTAAATCCGCGACCACATTCAAACCATCAACTTTTGCACTCTTTAAAAAATCGCCCTCTTCGTCTCCGACCCAAGGATCACTCCACAAATCAATCATCTTCCCATTGCCCACTCTCCAAATCAAACCCTCCATCACTAAACTCTTTGCACTCCAAATGCTACGCCATGAATAACTATTGGATAAACCAAGCCTTGCTTTAATATATCACCATGGGGTAATATTTTGCACTCATCACACGACTCAACAAAGAATTTTTATAATGCATTAACCTCCACACTCGCCTTCCCAATAACGCATCATTAAAAAAAAAGATAAATCTTTAAAACCCATACCCCATGCATTTTGGCTTACACATTTTCTCCCAACTCAACCAATGCATTTTTCTCTCCATTTCTTGCCCCCACCAAAACCGAGCCATAGCAGAGTGAATTTCCCGGGATCACAAAGAACAGAAAGTTTATATACACCCATGAGATAAGTAAAAATGCTCAGTATGATGGCTTTAATAAGATTCTCCTTCCTTGCTATAGACAACAACTTCTCCTTCCACCCTCTCAATTTCTTCCACATTCTTTCTAATAGTTCCCTAAACACTACTTTCTTTGAACTTCCACTAACGTAGGAATGCCCGGATATTTCCGATGCTTGTCAACATGCCTCATATGGAGCAGTTTATCAACTCTTCTTTTTTCTCACGAACTTCACCTTTATTGAAAGAAACTTCCGACTTTTCATAATTAATTTTCCCTGGCCGATCTTTCGTATTTGTTGAGAATATCAACTATTGTCAAGCATTCTCTCGGGTAGCCTTGGTAAAGAGGAGGTCATATCTCGCAAAAAGAAGATGAGAAATTTCTCGACCATCTCTTGGCCTTTGCACCATGAAGTTCTCTCGACATTAACTTCGTTGTATCATCCGAGAAAAAGGCATCGTAACTAAGATAGATAGAAAGGGAGAAAGAGGATCACCCAAGCCCCTGAAGGGAGCCATCTGAACCACTTACTCTTCCATTAATAATGAAAGAATAAGTAACTGTTGTCACACAACTCATCACCAAATTCACCCATCTTCCATCAAATCCCATTGCCGAAGGAGCTTTGAGGAAACCCCACTCACCCTATCGTAGGCTTTACTCATATCGAGCTTCACTGAGATCAAACCTTTCCGTCGTTGTTCCTCTTTTTCATAGAGTGAAAAATTTTCGGGAGCTATTAGGGAGTTATCGGAAATCATTCTCCTTGGACAAAGGCACTATGATTTTCCGATATAATAGAAGGGAGAAATTGTTTAAGCCTAAGTGACAAGAGCTTTAGAGGCAATCTTATACAAATACAATTACAGAGACTAATAGGCCTAAACTCGGATACAAGAGTGGGAGACTTCACTTTAGGAATAAGAGCAATATTAGTACGCTTAACATTTCCCTGGCAAGAAAAGTTATGTAAAATATTACTAATAAAATCAAATACCTCATCCCCAATTATGTGCCGAATCTCGATAAAAAATAGCGTGCATGCCATCCGGTCCCGAGCCTTACACTGATGCATTTGACTCGGAGCATCACAAATTTCCTCCTTTGTGTATGGTTTAAGAAGAATGTCATTGAGTTCTTGGGTTACGTAAAACCCTCCACATGCTGTAGAACTTCCTAAAGTTGTCCGGATAGGTTAGAAGAAGTAAAAATCGTATCAAAATATTTTTCCACCTCATTTTCTACATCTTCTTCCTCCGTCTCGCTACACTCCATCTTATCAAGAATGCCCGCAATATAATTTCGTTGTTTTTCCTCCGTGAAGCTAGCTTTGTGATGAAAATATGACGTATTTCTATCCCCGTCTTTAATCTCCTAACACGGGATCTAAGATACCAGGAGCTTCACTCTTAGCATGTAATGCATCTAGCTCCATCTCAAGAGAGGCACATCTCTCACAACTCGCCGATGTAACATCCTCCTTTGCGCCTCATGTAACAGCTTCTCCACTTTCTCAACTCTCTTCTTTAGATCACCAAACCCCTTCTTACTCCACTGCTTCAAGTCTCTCGCCACACCCCCACCTTTCTCTGGATTACCGCCCCTAGCGAGCATCCCACGCCCCCTTAACCACCTCCCCACCCGACTCGTCGAGGAGCCAACACGTTTCCAACCCGAACACCCTCTCCCTTCTTCTTTGTACCTCCTCTCGCACTTTGTCGCAGACAATAGCTGCATGGTCGAGCTATGCTTTTGACCGTGTGCTTATATGCATCCGGAAATGTTGAAGCCACGAGAGAGACGATGAAGCGATCGAAGTCGTTCTCGAATGCGCGTTTGGGCTCGGCTTCTCTGCTCCCATGTGTACCATTGCCCAACAAACGTGGCATCAGGTAAGGCTACAATCGAAAGGGGGGCACCTCCAGTAGTTCCCATAGCCCTTTCTTTTTCTCTTTTTCGCACCCCCCTCCTTCATTGTGACTCGAGAATCTGATTGAAATCTGACCAAACATGATAGGACCACCAATGCTCAATCCTGAAAGTAGATTTAATCAACCAGTCTTGAGCTTATTTTCCTCCTCGCCCATCCATAAACACCCCTGAACCTCCAACCGATTAAAATTAAACTTTAGAAAAATAGGGCCCACTTTAAGATTAGGAACAAAGACTCCATCATAAGACGACCCTGGACCTCACCAGGCCATGAACTACCCATCTTAACCATCTTTGTCAATGTTTCCCAGAGCCAATCAGCAAATGGCGGGTATTCATCGCGCTAGTGTCACAAACACCAAGCTTCCGCCATAACAGGACATAGTCGCCTTTTGTCTCGCCTTCTTCATCGACCTCATATATGGATCCAAGTCATCCAACGGTAGGAATTCTAATAAATCAAAGATCAAATCAGGTACAATCATTATCCTACCCAGATTTTATTTAACTTTAATTGAAATGGATCGGATTCGAACTCGGATTTTATTTCTCCAATTTATATCGGAAAATTTGTCTCGAAATTGGGTTGGATTTTTTGAGTCGGATTCGACTATTTTATCACTTAAGATTACTAAAATCAAATTTTTACAGAAGAATTATACAATATTTTTCCTTCTTTAATAATATAATCCGTCCATTTGTCCTATTGTAATGTAGATGTTAGTGGGGCGTGTATTCTTACTTTCTTGAAAGGAAACAGTGCAAGTCCTACATTCAGGGAGAACAAGATTGTTACTAGTCCTACTTCTATAGTACTTCTTTGTCTCACTAATATAAATAGAAATCCGATCTTCATACGCCATATTTTGCATGATCAAATTCAAATATCAATCTCTTTTCTCAATGTTTATATTCTCCTCTCGTTTAGCTATTACATCACCTTTATTCTTCCTGTTAGTATTTTTATTTTAAAGGTGCGTGTAGATGTAAATCTTTAATTATATATGATTTTTAGAAAATTATTCCGAATTAAAATGCATGTTTTCATGAATTTTATTAGTTTTTCCTATGATCAAGTTCGAATCCTTCCTGAGTTTATTATGAATTTAGAAACATAGTTTTGGTTTAACATAAATTCTTGGCGATAAAGGTTAGCAATATAACTACGGTGTAATAACCAAAAAAACATCGGTTCTTTTGAATAGAAACTGAAATGACATTAAATAAATGACAAAATGACATCATATTAATGTGATTATTTGTGTAGTCAAAGTATCGTTTTGTCGAGTGCTGTGTGCGTATGTACGTGTGAAGTTTTTGTGTGGCAATGCAAAGGCATGCTTAGTCTAAATTTAATGCTAGGTTGATCTTAGAATACTTGCCATACATTTTTTAGCCGACGTTTTCCTCTAATTAATCAAAGGAATGGTGACATGAGTGTATTATATATCAGAAAAATGTATGCTTATGTAGTATTAAAGAAAAACTTAAAAGAAATCAACAAAACAACATCAAAAATGTTATTTGCTTCCAATATAAACCATTTTTCCGGCAATCTCATTAGCATTTTCGACATTCTTATTAGCATGGTGTCCAAGCATTTGATCAGGAATAAACTTGTTCCAAAACCAATGTGCCTTCCACACACCATACATCTCTTCGATAAGGCACATTTTCTGGTTTCTAGGAAAGAAGAAGAAGACAGTAAGTGTCATGATGACAGCTTGAACCCCGCAAAAAGAAAAAAGAGTCCGAATTTCATAACACACTATAACATGCGAAGGAAACATTGCGCAATGATGAAGGTGAACAACATGTTGACAGACACATTGATGCCTTGTCCTGCTGATCGAGTCTCCATAGGAAAGATCTCACTCAGCACTAACCATCCTAAGGGACCCCATGACCACACCAAATGCTGCGACGTACATGCATATTAATGCCCACTACAAGATTTGCATCGTCCTTGTTCAATGTTCCTGATTCCTGTTACTCCAAATTTTATGCCTAGGACAACACCGATGATCACACCGCATGCGTGCGGGTCAAATCTGCCACCGCCAGTTCTTTGGCAATTTATGACGTATAGGGGTTGCGCATTTTTTTAAGAAGATGAGATGAATAGAAATTAAAAAAGGACAAAGTGTGATAAGGAGGCCCAGCATTTTTGTAGCGGCCCATGCGTGCGTCAATAAATATTAACGTTTTTACCAAATTGGTGATTCAAGTAGGTTTCTGAAAAATTGATACAACGACGTTTATAATTATTTTAAATTTTTTTAATATATTTTTCGTAAATCAATATTTCGTTGGTTTTTTAGTTATTTGTTCATCATTATTGAATATTGTATTGAGAAGGAACTATAAAGTAAGAAGAAAAGCATGACTACAAATAAAGTGGAAGAATTTGTGTATCGAGTTTAATCGTTGAATATTAATAAAGTGGAAGAGTTTGATTTATACAATAGAAATTACTGGGAATAATGTCGACGTATAGGTTTACAGATATTGCTCCCAGTATAATTATTTATATAAATTAATTTTATTTTTTGTTAACGTGTCCCGATCAAGTTATAATGTCGATTTAATTTTTTATGAGAGTTTTTCGCGCATATGTAAGAAAGAGGAAATGTCTACTTGAGTTTAATATTTGGTAAAAGAAATCTTGAAATTCAATTCCATTATTAACTTGTTCAATATATATGGCAAGTCCGAGAAAAAAGATTATTTAATATATGTGACAATTTATATTCGTTAAGGGTATATCAGGACTTTTGTGAGGGCAAAATGCCCCCGCCACACGTGCTTATATAATAGAGATAGAAAACGTAGTCGGAATTTAGTAATGTTCTTTAGTCTGATATGAGAATTTTATTATAAGGGAAATGTTGCGGTAATAAAAGAACGGATGAAGTAATTAGGAAGGTTGTTGATTTACTCCCTCGAGTCCCAAAAAATGTTCTCGTTATTTATCCTTTTACGCTTACCCGATATGCGTTTTTGTATTATTAATGTTTTTAGTTAAGTATTTTTTTAAGTATAAAGAGTTTGATTTTTGTAATGTATTAAAATTGAGGCAGGCTCAAGCGAGAATTGTAATGATAGGCTTATGTTTCTTATATATTGGAAAGAATTTGAAGAAGGCGGTCTATAGCTTTATGAATAGTCTTTAAGATTGGAAATGATATAATTAGTAATACGTGTTTGCATGTGACAATTATATTTGAATGTGTGGAGAGAGCATAGATTAGATGCCTGAGTAACAATCATCTGGAGGCCACCTTCAATGAACAAAGCCCTTCGACCAAAACGATCAACACAAACAATGGAGACCGCGAGTGGCAACAACATTGACAATTCCAGTAATAAGAGACGACACATGAGAGAAAGCATCATTGCCGACCCAATAGTCTTAAAAAGAACAAGGAGCATAAAACATGATAACATTAATCCCAGTTATCTGTTGAAAAAGAAAGGAATAATCACAGCAAAAGTAAGTTGAGGCCTATTATGACGTTTCTTGATATTCTTCCATGGATCTTCAACTTGTTTCGACTTCTCATAAGCATCAACAAGGTCTTCAAACTTCGTCGTTTACGTTCTCCGTTCCACAGACATCCTTCTTCAACAATCTCTGGCCTGTTCTTTGTGACC
>CANSZD010003934.1:420000-449400 GCA_947648045.1 Beta corolliflora | reverse complement strand
CTTGAATATGTCGAAATATATTGCAACTTATCTAAAGTCATTATTTATCGCTTAAAAACTTTTTTTGGTAAAGTGAATACAACACTTCTACAAACTATTAAATATAATAGCTTTTCTATAATCAATTTGGCAATAAGAACCAATTCTTTCGTATTTCTTTATGGAGTTGCTAGCATTTTTACTACTTTCTTAAGCCGGTCCAAACCGAAAACACTCATTTGATGACTTTGGATTATGTACATATCAATTCTGAATGGTATGGACACAAAAATACATTCTATTCCTTCATAATCTCATCCTTTGTGGTAGATAACCTAATGAATACTTGCATCTCACTCTAATTCTTTTGCTCTCTCCTTTCTCTTCCAACTTCCAACTTCCAAGCCCCATCAATCAATAACATGAACTAGAGGCATCGATTCATATGCTTCTTTGTAATAAACTAAAGAAGAATATATGCATGAGAAAGAGAAAAAAAAAATAGAATATGCCTTTGTATATTATTTATAGAAGTAATTAATGAGCCTCCTATACAGATAACAAAATATCAAAGCATGAAGGAGTGGTGGGGGCGTACCTTATAGGGAACACATTTTCGGTTGATTCGATTCTAAATGATAATCATTACTATTAATTAGTTATAATTTAATTGATTCGATTGATTGGTTTAGTTGATTGATTGATTGAGTTAAGTTCGGTTCAGCTTGGTTGTTTATGCAGAAGGAACAGGCCTTCGTCATCAACAGTCGAGTTGTAGCGACAGCTTTTGGTAATGCTGTATTACTGTGCTGGCGATGTCACAACTTTCCCAACTATATTGAATTTATTACTATTATTACGGCACATTCTTGATATTTCTTCTCTCGTCCCTTTCTCTGTTATTTCTTCATCATTCAAATACTCCAGTTGTATAGATACTCTTTGATACTTCAATCATTTTCTCTCTCCTCTTTGAATCTTTGATCTCTCTGAATTTTCCAAGTTTGAAGTTTGTAGCTGCTTTCATCAGGTAAATTAATTGTTTCTTTTTATCATACGTTGAAAATTTCCCCCTAATAATTTGAAGATATTTGTATTTATTTTTGGACTATGATCTTGCAATGTAGTGTTATTTTGCATTTCTTTTTAGTTGATGACATGATTATCTTTAGGAATAATTGATCATGATTGAAATTTAGTTTAGAATTTTGCATAATTTAGCCTAACTTTGAGAATTTATTAAAATGTTTGATGCGAATTTTGTTGAAGGATGGAAGTATGTACGAAAGTTTGATTTCGAAAGATTAGGAGCATAATTTGAGTAATATGCGTTAGAATTTGCAAGCTGTGGTATAGATCAAGGTTGCTAAGGGTTTAGTGATGATAGTTTTCTACTTTGAATATGCAAAGAGGTATAAGAATTTTGTGATTTCTTGTGTATTTGACAATGAATTTGTTATTAGAATCTGTGAAAATAGCTAATTCAACCTCTGGACACTTCGTGTCGAACGAGAGCACCTTTTACTGAAGATTCAGCTGTGTTAGAGCTGTTAATGTGTTGAGATGATCTCAAGAATCTGACTATTGGGGACTTCAGTTATATAACCCTAAATCGGCGTGGTGTTTTGGCTAAATTTATTCTACCTCTATCCAGTATGGTGTTATGTGTCGAATTTCTAAGTTTGTGAATGCAATTGTAGCCTTTAGTTTCTATATTTCTAGTGCATATTTCAATTGTTTGATTTTAGCTCATTAGTCGAACACATGTATGGGTTTCGTGGTAAGATTATGGTTTAAAATAGAATACTAACATGAAGTGCGCTACTGTTCAATTAGATGTTATGAACTAGGTTACATTTTGTTCATTATTAAGTGTAATTGATTATCTGTTATTAAGTTCTTATTTTGCAATTGTAAATACAAAAATATAATTTTGGTCGCTATGGCACTTGGTTAGGTTTTAGTGCCATCCCTTCAATTCCAATAAGTGAATTAGAGTCATCTCTGATTAAGTATCATCCCTCTTATTCCAACACTCGTGTGATATTCCTTCTGAAAATATATGACATGAGGATTTCGATAGTGAATAGGGACTGCGATTTGGCGACTCGCAGCTTTTGGGGGTCATCTTAGAGCAGCAAGAGTGCCAGACTGACAGTACAAAGGAGTTATAGCTCTTTGGTGCTGAGTTCATCTCACTAGGAACTCCGATAACGAGTTTAAACTTAGTGATAAAGATAGTACTTTATTGTTTTTTTGGGGGGGGGGGTGGGCTTGATTAATAATTTCTTGTATTGTGAATTGTGATTATATGCTTCTCAATACTTGTTCTAGACGGCAAGAGAGAACAACAGAAAAATGAGGAAATTAACTATTAGGACCAATGTGATAAACTTCCTGGTGATGTAAGAGCTGATGTTTCAGAAGTGGTCTGACAAAAAATTCAGACGGGCAAGTGCTGATGCTGGTTCATGTACTATGCAGGATAAGTGATTCCTATATCTCCCTCGGGAAAACATGGGCTGCAGCAGATGATAAGTGCACACTGTGCTCTTACTTGCCCTGTTCGATGAGAAGAAATGGCAAGATTTTGGTTTCCTTGTGTTATAGATAGTCATTGCTTGAAAGAGGGTTCTCTTTTCTTCTTATGGTGCACTATTTGAGCAAAAAAGGTGAAGTGTGAACTGGAAGGCCTCTATAATACTTCTCAATGGGGAACAACATGATAGTTCTGGTCTGGAGAAGGAATTCTAAAATGCCCAGTGAAACCTATCAGAAAATTGCAGCCAGTTGCTTCTGTGCCAAAGACTTTGACACAGAAATCTCGGAATCATATTGTTCCAAAGATCTTGTATTAAGAGGAGTTGCTGGTGATGTAGCTTTTTTTCTACTAAAGGTGGTTGCTCTGAAACTACAAGGAGGTTTTCAAGAGCTAAGTGCCCATTTTGCTTGGCGTAGTATTCAGGCATTCCAAATGCTATGTTATCCACCATTTAAGTGGGTCCGCAGATGGGCTCCCTTAAAGGGCTTGGTTCGCGGTATGCAGGTAAGTACTTGTGCAGCTTTTTGATTCTCTCAAGTTGTATTTCTGTTTGGACTAAAACAGATGGTACATATTTTGGATTGTCTTGCACCAGCATTGTATAGTTTGGATCATGTTGACCTTTTTCTTTCCCTTTCTAAGCTCTTTTGTTTTAAAATCATACCTTTCAGATGTTGTCACGACCACTGTTAGTCATCTCCATAGCAACAGCGTTGTCTGACAGTGCAGATAAGGTGAGCAATTCAGATGATGACCATGATTCTCATGCACCTGAGAACTTAGATGAAGCTTCATCCCCTGTGCAACCCTATTTTGAGGCAAGGTAAACCAAAAGTATTGAGTTTAATCTATTTTATTTGCACCATTGATGCATAAGTTCAAATTTGGTGACTTTGTTGCCATCTGCTGTGTTTGGTGTTAGTGAAATTCATCTTCCGCGGTTGCTGATGGAGCAAATATTTCATGTTTATGTATGCGATCCACCATTTACCATTAGCTGTTACTGTTGCAGGAACGATGATAATTTTCCTAGTTGTCCACCACCGGAGAATTGGATACTTAAACTTCACGAAGAACTTGAAAGTCAAGGGATCGCCTTACCGTACAGGTGATCATTAGCATGTGAAACTAATATATTTACACTCTAGATAGCAATATTCAGCGCACATGTTTTAAGTAGTGGCTTAATGTTGATGTTATAGCTTTTTTGTTTTGGTGGATTTATCCTTTTTGGAAGGACATGAATCCAAACCTCTCTGTGTGATGTGGTGTCATGGTATACCTTGCCACATTTGAAGAAGGAAAAAGCTATTTATTTGGGGGGGGAAGGGAAGAGGGGGAATATGACAAAATAAATAGCTGATTTGAAAACTGATTATATGAAACACTGCAGGATTGATGAGAGTGAGCTTCGAAGATTTTACAGTGCTGCAAATGGTGACTCTTCGTGCCTGCTTTCATCAATTAAGAAGACAATTCGTTGGAGGGAAACATATCACATTCTTTCAGAACAGGAACTTAATATGTGGTCAGATATTGTCTTCTGGCATGGCTATGATGTGAGACACAGACCTTGCTTGATCGCACGTCTTGGTCTAGCTTGGACCAGTCTGCCAAATCATGATAGGCCACGATTTGCGCAGGCCGTGGGTAATGCTTTATTCCTTGCGAAGGCTTTCTTAAGATTCTCCTTAATCTTGATAGCTAAATGTCCTCTCCCCCTTTTTTTTAATTTTTAATTTTTGGTAATTTTTTTTTTTTGTGGGGGGAGGGGGACAGGGGGGGAGGGGGAGGGGGTATAAACTAACAGGATCTCTTATTAGCAAGTTAGCCAGTCAGAAATAATTAAGCAATGACCAGTTTGTGTGAGCAATCCCTAGGCCGGGCTCTTACAAGATGGACTTCAAGTCAGCTATAAAGCTAGACTTTTCATCCAAAAGTGGACTTCAACTGCTTTTGGTTGATATATTATAACCTCTCAGTAAACTTGTCAAGTTCATTTGCTGCTTTTATTATCTCACACTTTTCAGCTCTCACCACAGTTGATTCTGATGAAGGTTAACTCTTGATAAGATGGAAAATGTATGTTCATTTGTGCAAGGCATGGGTCAAACATAGAGGTGGCAGATTATGGTTAATACAGTTTTAAGTAAATCTTTAGGCTTTGGAAACAGGAACACTTCAATCTGATAAGTCTCTTGATTGTAGTCTTAGCTATGCTGCTACAGAAATTTCCGAAGTGTTACATTTGATGAAAAGTTTAGAGCATGCTGAGTCGATATTGGTTGCTACTGCAGTTTCTCAGATGGAGCACGGTATCCTGCATTTGGCTGATCGTGAAAGTCCTAAAGTTATGGTTTTGGTGGATTGCGAAGGTTTATCTCCTTTTAGACTTCCAATGCAAATGATAAGATCCTGCTCTCTGCTATTTCAAGATCACTTTCCACACTGTCTTGGTGGTTTATTTGTCATACGGCTTCCTCCAGTAATTCGGATGATGGTGCAAACTTTCAAGAAGGTGAGCTACTTGTTTCATTACTGTTGGAATGTCATTTTTTCCATCTCAATCTGTTTTCTTATCCGGTTGCGCTGAGTTAATTAGTATAACATGGATTCATATCTTTTAATCTTTCAGGTTCTAAATCCTGTCACTAAGCAGAAGTTGAAATTTCTCGGGCTACAGTACCGAGAGATTCTTTCCGAGTATATTCAGGAGCTTCCAGTGTGTCTTGGTGGTAAATGCATATGTGAGATATGTTCAAGTGCAAGTTCCCACAATGCTCGGCGTTTTCCTTCTATTGAGTTTGCAAATAAATTGCTTGCTGATGGACTTAATCTTGAGGATGTTGATCTTGATCATCTCAGATCTGAGATTGATGTTCATCATAGTTTAGATAAAGTTCTAAGAACTGGCATGATTGGAATCCTTATGTTGTGTGTCCTTGTTGCTCTGCTAGCGGGATTGTTTGACCGAGAAAGCCATCCAAACTTGTTTCTATGAGGTAAGAGTGAGCTTCATGTTTTGGAGCTGTCAAGCCCATTCCTTTCCGAGAAAATATCTGATATGCCCATGCCATGATTGCTTTCAACAATAAGACAGTGGAGCTTACAGCTTGTACAAATTATCTGATAGTTTCTGATATACCCATTTGTTATGTGAGAAAACGTTTGTGCTGAATGCTGATTGTATTATACTTTGCTATGTGTGAGCAAATCACCTGAGGACCTCAGGCTAGTAGCGTATATGAAAATCCCTTTTTTTTTTTGTCCAATTTTAGGTCGGGTCTTCGGATTATATTAGTGTAAGAGGCATCATCTGATCGTATATTATGTTGACATTTATTACCATCAAATATGAGAGTTTGTAATAGTGAACCTTTGTTGGTAGCACTTCGTGCTCTGCTAAGTTAGTAATACTTACTTGTAGAGTGTTTAGGTTCTCTGAACCATTATATATGAAGGGATGTAGTGTTTAGTGTTTAGTGTTTAGTGTTTAGTGTTTAGTGTTTAGTGTTTAGTGTTTATGCTTTCGCATTCAAAATGTACTGCTTGACACTAATAGACTCTGTCAGCTCCATGTAGTTGATATTGTTGAATTCCTTGAATACGTGAGTTGTCCCATACGCAGGTAGATGAGTGACACGCTACATTAAGCTTGATGAGCTACTTCAATTGAAGAGGGGTGAAACTTCATTTGGGTTTGTTGTTGTATATTGTCATACATTGAAAAGGATATAGAAAGATGTTGCATGACTATGGTTTTCTTTTGTAAATTACCGGATACGATCGAAGTTTGCAAGATTTGACACATGAATAGGAAATACCCTTCCTCCATTTTTTATTACTTGCATCGTTTCCTTTTGGCACCGTATCAAGGTGAGGATAGAGATTTTTTTTTTTGGTAAACAAAGTCTTTCATTACTTAATTCACAGTGTCAAAAAATATTACAATCCGATATTAAGTGTTCAATACAATAACCGGGGGTTGGGAAAGTCCTGTTTAATACATTCCACATCCATGACCCTACAAGCCTTGGCCAAGCTATCCGTTGCATGGTTAAACCGCCTGAGGATAGAGATTGAGAGACGGAAAAAAAAACCCCGTGTGCTAGGAGGTGTAAGAGAGAATATGTCGCAAAAAATAGAAACTATGCCAGCAATTGTAATCCTGCAAAATAAAACCGATGCGAGTAGCAAAAAAACGAAGGAAGTAGAAGATAATTTTAGGAAAAATGAAGTATGATAAGTAATAATCTGACACTCGTACTTTGGAGACAAGAGAGTTGTTGCATATTGGAAAGAAAGTGACAAGATGTTGCATGATGACTATGGTTTTTCTACCAAATATGATCAAATTTGCAAGATTTGACTGCATGAATAGGAATAGGAGCCATATTCAAGGAATCAAGGTATAATATTCGTTAAGAATATTTTCAGTTTTTCCAACTATTTAGAAAAGATTATTTTAAGACTCAGAAAGTCAGAAGTCAGAATACTTGATATTGGAACACTGTCGGAGATCAGTCAAGACTCAAGAGCTTCTCATTATACTATTATAGGTCGTCAAAACTTAGAATGCAATCATGCATATATTATGTATCAAAGGGTTTGATACCCATTGGCAGAGAAGTAAGCTAGATTTCATCTTTTACGTCCTCATATCATGTCTGCTTAATTGTCTGTTTCCCATTGAAAGAAAAGTTGATTACCTTGGCACGTAAATGAGTATCTTACCACTAATAAACACACTTTAATTCGGTATAAATCTTATCTCCAGCACATCTAAACCCATAGTAATGTTGCTTAAAACAAGCAGTAATTGATTATTATTGCCATGGCGTCGCGGTATCGGATTCCTTTCTTTGACCTATTTACAGAGAAAACAAACAACCTAACTAAGGAGTCAACAATGGATGACTATAAGTTCTTGCTAGTTGTTTATTCTTCTACTTGTTAGTTGTTTTATCATATGCTCTATGAATCAACATTTCAACATTACCTTTTCAAGCATTCTTGTTTTCTTATATATATTTCTGCAGAGGCGGCAGAAAAGAGCAAAAAAGAGTTCTTAGCTTGATGAATTAATACATTTAATCTCTTTTGAAGGTGCATTTCAACTGTGTCATTGACGAATCAATTGTACTTGCTTTGTGGGGTTTCCACTTGTGTAGACATGAAATTAGATTTCTGGTTTGCATGTTATTTTGTCATTATCTTCACGATTTCCATATCTAAAAGATGAATCCAGCTTGTATTTTTTAAGAATTTGACAATATTCAATGGGATAGACAAAAAAGCAGATCTTAGACTTAGATTATACTTATGTTTGCCTCTTCATTATACAATTATTTGACCTCGTACTGAAAAAGTTGTTTTTAGACTTTTCTCTTTCTGTTTTTCGTGTACTAGACTTTTGCATTTTAGCACAATTTTGGTATATGCGTGCTATTTGACTAAAACCAGTCAGATCCAGATCAGGCCAATAAAATAAACTATTTGAGTCGAGCTGCATCGACGATCGTCCCCAAAACAAGGTGCTAGGGGTCGGCCGGTTCGGGTTTGGGTTATGATCAACTCTATTAATTAAGTAGAGTTAGTCTTCAATGCGCTTTACAAAATGGGCGTGCCTCACATTCTCCAAGGAAAGTTGTGCCGTATAACTTTTTTAAACGGAGGTCATGCATGATTGGCCCACACACCCTTAACAATCAACTTTCTTATTTTTATTTTTTTTGTTTAAAGATAGGTGTGTGTCAGCAAGTAGCTCACCTGTCGTGCTCGTGTTGAATTACTAACATGATGTTTATACATGGTCTATGATCCACGACCTTGTATGCGGACATGCCCGACTTTAATTAGAGTATAGAAGCATTCGACATGCAGAGTGCATTCATCATGTTTAATTAAGCACGTTTGAACTTTGAACGATCGCATCCTAAAATTCCCGCCAATTGTAGGTATCCCATATCTGTTATTAGTATGCTTTATGTATCATTATTGGTTTTATTTCCCTTGTTGATTTCTTCTTCGTTATCGCCTAAATGGGTAGTCTAAACATAAAAAAGACTCATTCTGAAACGTGGGTTAGACTAAACCACTCAGAAGATAAGATCGAGAATATTAGTTCTGTGCTTTAAATGGAATAATCCGCACACATAAATTGAATTTAAAAAGATTATGCAGGTTTCTTTGTAAATATGCAGCTTTTCGTCTTGTAGATACTAGATAGAGCATGCATATGCCACTAAAATCTGTTTGAAAATTGATGATATTGGCTCCTCATGCATTTTATCATGCGTTTTATAAAGTTTTCATGTAATTACAATTAGCATATCTCTGAATACTTAACAATTAATGTGACAAAGAAGATTCTGCTTGCCTGCTAACACGAAAGGATTTGAACTTTCTTTACCTGATTTTTGTTTGTACCTCTAAATTCACTCTTACAGTACATAAGGGGCATGGTTGGTGAATATATAATGGTGAACTCTGTCCCTTCATATGCTGAACAGATATATAGTTGTATTTGTATATGAATCTTAATATTTTGAGCAAGGTTACGTGGGCCACTTTCGGAGTATGTGAATATTATCAAAACTTCTCCACTTACTCTTCACTTTTATGTTTAGGAAGCTTTGTTACTTTATTTGCACTACTAATTTTGATTCACAAGATTATTTAGAAGTTACTAGTAGTATGAATATTTTTGTCGTTTTTGGTGGTGGGTTGATTTTTGGTAAGACAATATTAACTATATATTGCGACAAATTGATATTCCTAAAAATCTCATCTAAATTTATATGATGGTACTACTTGGTAAGTACAGGAGTGCTCTTATATGATGACCGGGCATTGGGTCAGTGTGCGAGGTGAAGAATCGCACGGCCTCCAAAATATAAAGCAGCAATTTATTAGTAGGCCGCCCAAAAAAAAAAACGAAATCTAGTTATAAGTTGTTCCTTCCCAATTTATCGAGTGTAATGTTGGATGCGAGATTCAAAGAGTGCTAGTTTTTGTTTGGTGTTTTACTTTGCCTATACATTCTACAAAAAAATCCCATTAATGACTCTTTCAATCGCTTTCCTATTCACCCAAAAATTTCCGATCCTTATAATTTAATCTAAGTCATTTGCCCTAAATTGTATGAGATGACCATACCAATGGATTTGTATGCAAGTTTATACGAAATTTACTCTAGTGTTTACCTTATTAACAATAAAGTTAAGGTAATGAATGCTAATAAGAACTTATAGTACATAAAAACAAATATGTACATGTGTTTGACAGTTGTATAATTGTATTACCATAAATTTTAACATAATACTGATCCAATAAGCTATTTCGATTTGTGCCTACAGGGAGCCATATGAGCAGTAATATAAACAAAATATAATTCTTAATCCCGAGTTCCATCCCTACATATATAATTTTAGTTACATCTATCCAGCAAAAAAAAATGATTATGATTTAGGTGGAATCAGATCCAGAAAATATTCCTAGTCAAGAATAAGTTAAAAAAAGAATCGTAGCAAGTTCTCTGACATTCCATTGACAGGCCAGGCTGCCCATAAGTTTGAACAAAGTAAGTATAGCCGTATAGGCGTATAGATGATCAGTAGATGGTGCTTAATCTTATCATAATCTACATTTGTATTATGATAAGAGCTCACGTGCAGGCCGTTACTGGTTGATGATTAAGAAAGGTGCCTGCTTAATTTTATATGTAAAAAAGTCTTATATGAACCCTGTTCACACTAAATTTAGTATGAACTTAATATTAAGATATCCGATCTATAAAAAGAGTTACTTACGTCAAAAATCAATGGATATAAAAAAGTGAGTAGTTATAGATTATAAAGAAATGATATATGAGTAAAAAAAATCTTACCATGTTATAAAGTGTAAATTTCTATATAAGAAACTAAGGTAAGAAAAGGGTGATTGTATAAGATTCGATCATGCGACGTAATACGTTGTAAAAAAAAGTCTTACCATATCAACCAATTATTAGATGTCTTTTTACTACTACGTAAATATATATATAACTTGGAACATAAAAATATATAACAAACTTGTCCTGGAATAAATATAAAGCTCAAAACTTAGAAGTACTATTCAAAGTAAAAACTCGGGCGTCGCCCGAGCTACACACTAGTAAATTTCTTATAAGGTGATTGTAAGAGGAGTAGTTATAGAATTGTAAGTAATAGTAATTAACGAATACTACATTAAACATGTTTATTTTTCTTCCTCCTTTAATATCTTTTTTCTTTCTCTTTTCCTAGAAAATTCACTCAAGGATACATTTACTGATTATGCAGGTTTTTCTAACTTACTAAATGCATTTAGTAAAAACTAATAATTAATTAATCTAATTATTATAGAAAATTGAATAATAAAGAAAATAAAATAAAATAAATATATTCGGTTTTCGTTTAACCGTTTATAAAAAAGTATGAATCAGAATGCCGTCTTAATTAGTAAATTTTAGGTTCCGATAATGAACCGTTTAGTCCTTATTTTCGTACGATTGCACTATTTCACTGGATTTTTCGGTTTCGTTTTTTTGTGAATGCCCTTATATGCAAGGCCTGAAGACATGGACCGTCAAATCACATATGGGTTGTTGGGGTTGTTGGGTTGTTGGTAATGCTCGCGCTGTTCAAGGATCGATTGATCATTATATTTGGTGATTATTTATTTGATGTTTGAAGTTTTGGATTTAGCATAACCAGTTACAATCGCTTTTAACGTGTTTCCAGTTACTCCATAATCAAAATCAACTTTACCGTAATGTTTGATGTTATTAAAATTGCACGCTCGAGTAAAAGATTTTAAGTTTGTACGTAATGTTGCATATATAATGGGGGCGGATTCGGGATTACGGAGAAAGGGGTGGGAACTTTACATTCCTGGAAACTCAAAAAAAAAAAAAAAGTAAACGTGCATTATTAATTCATGTATATCATACCGTTTTTTGGAGATATTCCCACCGGCAATTGCGAGAACCCCCCAATCGTATACACTAGGATCAAACACCCGGCCCAATCAACCATGCTACACTACAAACGGAGGGAAGTGATAGTCTCAATACAAAACGAGTTCATAGGCGGGATTGCGACGGTTAGGGTGAGGATCTACTATATCATAGAGCATTCGATTGCTTGCAAGTTGCTGTATACCATTCTCCTAGTGAATTTGAATATTTTCAAATAAACGAGTCTCAAGTAAAGCACTTCCCTATATCTTCACAATAAGCATAGAATACTAAAGACACTTACCCTTCTCCTATATTCAACTATATCTATTTTTTATCAATCTCTAAATCTTCACTTCCGCTCGAAAGCCTAACATTCACCCATCACATTATATAGGCAAAGCAAATTGTTTTTTTTTGCAAAATACAATTTTTTAGCAGCAAAATTTAGCCATTTAGCTATATTTAAGTTTCCAAACTAAGGCGGGTCTAAGTAAATCATTCAACTTCTATCAAGATTGAAATTTCTCAAAAAAGATTCTAGCTCATCACCATCATATACAAACTTTTGCACCCTTGAGTCCATCATATTCATCCTTGCCTGCTCCTAAAGTTGAAACTTGTTGACAAAACTAAATGTTCAATTTTCCACATTGTGTTATTACACTTTATAGTGTTAATTACATAACCAAAAAGTGACTAATCTTTCAAACCCTAGATCAAAATCCAAATTCCCTACTTCACTAACGTATTCCAACAGTGTTCGTCATCTTCTCACACGTTCAAATTACAACAACTAACAAACCCACAAAAAATCAAGTTAATGGCATGAAATGATGAAACCCAAAACAATCAATTATCATTCAACCAATAATAAACCCGAGAAAACAGTAATCAAATCAAATACCTACTACCCAAGTAAAATTAATTCCAAACATCAAAAACCCAAATACAAAATCAACCCAATAAGCGAAAAAAAAGGGGAGAATTCAAGACTAAGTAAGAGAGAAAATACCTTGGCAATGGCAAATTCAATCTCATCTTCAAGCTCATGAAATCGATTATTAAGTTGGGACCGAACTTGTTAATATTCGATCTTTCCATGTGATTTGGGTCTCCCTGTAAAATGTAAATTATACGTAAAAAATCAAACACGAAATAATCTCCCTAAATAAAGGGGAATAAACTAACAATGAGATTATAAATTCTGCATAATGCGTTTTTCAATTTAGATCTGCAACTTCAATTACGTACCACGAGTATATGTTGAATCGAAGCCGTAACTTCAATCGAATTGGTAAAAAACCGCGCTTCGCCACGCCCACGGGCCCTAATTTTCTATTAAACCCAACAATCGAGTTCAAAAACCCTAAATTGCGATTAAATCCAACCCTAACTCACACACAATATGAAGATTGAAGAAGAACGGCGACTCGAGGATGCTAGATTTACAATTTGAGGAAAAAGAAACTTACCATTTTGTCCGACGGCCAAATGACACCGACGCCGAAGAGTTGAGAAAAGACTCCAACGAATGACGACCGACGCCGAAGAACGATCTCCGACGACCGAGAATCTCTAGAATTGAGAGTGTGACCGAGTTTGAGATTTGAGAGAGTGAAAATGTTGCAATGAAGCTACAGCCAAGAGTATTAGGTCGCGTGCGGTTTTTGCGATTTTTTCGATTTTTTTTTTCTTTTTTTTTTTGAAAAAACGGGGTAAGACGTCTACCTTAGCACACGGCCTCCACCATGTATATGGTACATGCGCACATATGTAATATAAATAAGGGAAAATTTCATAAAACTATTTTTTATAATCAATTTTTTCAAAAACTATCTTTTAAAAATTTTCTTTCGAAAAACTATCTTATATAACAAATTTGTTTCAATATACTACCATTTTACCATAAATAGGGTTTAATCACTAATAATCGAATCATCGTAAATTGCTATTCTTTCCTCCCCTATCGTTTCTCTCTTTCTTTTCCGCAACCCCATCTGCGGATGGCAACACCTGGGCGATTATCATTTTATCGATTAGTATTAAATATAAACGTAACATGGTAGTATATTGAAAGTTAATATGTTATGTAAGATAGTTTTTGAAAAGAAAATTTTTAAATAATAGTTTTTTGAAAAGTTGGTTACAAAAGGTAGTTTTTTGAAATTTTTCCTATAAATAATTCTTAAATATATAGACATGCACAATTATGCTCATAATCACAACATTAGCCAGAAGATTATATTTACATGGATGCTATATATATTTCTATTGACTATATTGTCTTTTCCTGGATTTTAATAATGGTTGGACATTGTTCCCGTGTTTATTGGATATATGCATGGGAGTTCTTTTGTGAAACCTTCTCACAATAACGCATGAGAAAAATAAAAACCTGTAATGGCGTTAAAAATAATCATTCAACCCCTAAGAATATCAACATAGGATCACTTCAACAGTTCAGCCCCTATACTTGTCTTCTCCTCGCGGTTGATAGTCTCTTGCTCCCCACCATTTATTCAGTGGTAACGTTTTAATTTATATACTTCCTCCGTTCGAAAATAAATGAACACTGTCTGAAAAGTCTCTCACATAAACGGTAGAAAGAGTGTTTTTTTTATTTTAACTATAGTAAGATTGTTAACGCACTTTGACAATTACTATATTGGATTATCTATTATTAAAAATTACTGTAAAATGTGTATATTTTGAATATATTCATACTAAATTTGCTTTTATATAATTCGTTCATTCTTTATTGGTCTCTACATATGGTTGTTGCTCATATAAGTAAGAATGAGGGAGACAAATGGTCCCAATATCATAATAAGGTTGGATAATATAATTAAGAATAATAAATTTACTGAAAAGGGGTATGCAAATGCAATGATCAATAAAAAAGGAGGAAGCTAGTATTTGTTAAAAAAAAATTATTGGCAAAGTGTACGTATATGATAATATGAATAGTGCTAATTAAGAATCCAAATGTTACGGAGAAAACCTAGCTTCTCTTCTCCCTTTCTCTCTATTAAAAGATTGTAGCCTCCTTCTTCAAGGGGATCCATCACCAATTTTGGTGATGGAAACCCCCAATATTCAGTTTGTTTTCCAATACTTAATAAAAAATTTATGTTTGTGTTTTTTATGAGAATTGTATACTTGTTTCTAACACTATTGGTGGATTTTTATCTTTTTGTAGGAGTTTAATTTCAAGATATCTGATTTTTCGGAATATGAATATTAATGGTTTACGAGATGGTTATTATGCGATTTATAAAGGTTATCAATAATTTATGTGCAATTTGCTTAGTCAATATAAGGGTTTTCTTCTCAAATTTATGGAACGTCGGATCCACTCGTGAAAAGTTGTATGGAGACAACGTATTGAGATTTTGCCAATTGTCAAATTTATGCTTTTGGGTTCTTTATTAGTTCTTCCATAAAAGAATGTTGTTTGACTTTGTTATATTTGTTTTCGTGATTATTGTTCATCAATTATAGTTGACAATCGTATGGAAATTTTAAAATTTCTTTTGGCAACCCGAGTATCCTTTGATAGCCTGGCACACTTTTTTACAATCAATTTAGCGTAATGTTTGATGTTATACTCAATGTTGTATGCCCGAGTTGGGGCATCGCCCCTAATTAGCACCAAAAAAATTTAGAAACAAAAGCAAATATTGCATGCTCGAGTAGTAATTTTCAGATTGCTAGCGAGAGAGTAGCAGTTTGAAATGGAGGGGCTTAAGCTTATTTAAATTGTGTGAAAAAATAGAGGTTGTGGCTTAGTTGGGCTATGGTATATTTACTCAGTATTCTCACTAATTCACTATTCTTTGTAATACACCATTACGTATGTACTAGTTAGGGAGGGCCAGTGAAAACCCCCAAACTCTTTGTTATGTTATTGACTTTCTTCCTTTGCATCAAATAAACAAAATGGCATGAATGATAATAAATTTAGTTGGGAAAATCTTATTAGAGACGGCATTTAAGATTGATCGGATTCCGTCTGGACATCTACATCATTGCCTTCTAATTTGAATCTTCACATGCAAAAAAAAATGGTCATATTAGTTTTTTGGCAACCCTCATAAAAACAGGAAAATATGACAACCCTCATAAAAACAGCAAATATTCCATTTATATTGGTAAGTACTGCGAACAAAAATTATCAAAAAAAGTACTGCGAACAAATTATTGGTTCATTGGTTGGTTTAAACCTCTACAATAAACAACACCACACATCACTTAGCTTGAGATTATTGTATCGAGAATTTCATTTTTTGGTGCAGATTGTATCAAGAATAATGGAATGTTCACTCCTCAATTATTTAATATATCATGCAATGTAATTGTCGTAATTTTTCAAAACTGTAAAAGTACTAGGTTTTTTACGGTTTTTCACATATACCCTCGAGCAAAATTGAAAAATTCACCATATCCCCTCAATGTTAGATATGCACAATATACCTGACTTTTGAGCTCGTTCACCAAATGCCCTTTTTGGTAACGGATATTAAGTGATCGTTAGAGTTATTTACACTTTGCACACTCTAACCCCTAAACCCTAACTTTACCTAAACCACAACACTAATCCTAACCCACTAACCTTTAACCCCAACCCCTAAGCCTAACCCTAAACCCCTAACCTTCCCCACCACCCCCCTCCCCAACCCTCCCACCACCACCCCCCAGTCGCCCTCTCCCCATCCTTCGCCCCCACCCCACAGCCCCCCCTCACCACCCCAGCTGCCCCCTCCCCACCCCCCAGCCCCCTCCCTCCCCCAACCCCGGGGCCCCTCCCCCTGCCCCAAGTGGCCCTCTCCCCCACCCCCCCCCTCTCCCCACCTCGTCACGAGCCACGAACCCCACCTCATCGAATTCCGACGGCTAGAACCCCACCTTCCCCCACCGGGTCGAAATTAACGCTCAAAACTCTTGAATAAACGCCCGAGAGAAATCAACCCCGTCGGAGTAGTGAAGTTCGAATTTTTAGAGTGAATTGAATATGCATATTTGCGAAATGAAACGCAATAGGTGATTGAAGAGTTGCTGAGATTCACGAAAAAGAATCGAATTGCGGCGGGGATTTGACCCGGGGGTCGACGGGGGTGGGGGTTGGGAGGGGGAGTCGACGGGGTGGGGGAGGGTGGGTTGCGGGCTCGCGACGGGGAGGGGGGAGGTGGGGGTTACAGGCTCGTGACGGGGGTGGGGGGGCGCTGGGGTGGGGAGGAGGGGCCTGTGGGGGGGGGGGAGGAGGGAGGGCGGGTGGGACTGAGGGGGAGTGGGAGGCTGCGGGAGGTGGGGGAGGGAGGCGGTGGGGTGGGGGGGAGGGGGGATGCGGGAGGTGGGGGTAGGGGCCGGTTTGGGGTGAGGGGAGGCATTTGGGGTAGGGGAGGGGAGGGTGCTGTGGGGTGGTGGGAGGGTGGGGGGGGGGGTGGTGGGAAGTTTATGGTTTAGGGTTAGGGTTTAGAGGGTTAGGGTTTAGGGTTATAATTAGGGTTAGGGTTAGAATTAGGGTTTAGGATTTTAGGGTTAGAGGTTAATTGTGGCAAAATCGTAAATACATCTAACGGTGAGTTAACGACAGTTAGGAAAAGGGTATTTGGTGAACAGTTTTGAAAAGTCAGGGGTATATGGTGCATATTTGAAACATTGAGGGTATATGGTGAATTTTTCAATTTGTTGGGGTATATGGTGAAAAAAGTTTTTTTTATTATTGACCATTCCCAATATAGCCTTATAAATATTGAGTAATGGGGAGACCGAGAGAGTATTCCAATTTACAAATTCTTGGGTGTAATTGTTACATCATAATTTATAGTGTAACAACCTACAAACCACTGCTTTTTTTGTAAAAAAAATCAAATGACATGAAATACATGACAAAATGACATGAGATTCATGTCATTATTTGAATAGTCCATGTCAATCTTGTTGAAATGTACGTATGTCATTATACATGTTATACAATAAGTTATTGTGTAAAATATTACACCCAAACATACTCATGTCAATTATCTAACCATCATAAATGGTTTTTGTGTAATATTTTGTCTTACGCCTCTTACCCTTAATGATGATGAGGGGTTAGAGCGATTTTTGACCATTAATTGCTATTCATCTGATTGCTCTTTTATCTCGTGTCCACCCTTCTTTGTTTCTACTTCCTATAAACTATTTTTACTTTACGCACAAGGATAAAGTACTATACTGCAGAAAATCGTGCGTGTGTGTGGTTAAAATAATTTATGTGTGCCACAGTTAAGCATGTACTGTTATAGGAACTTTATTCGCTAGCTGTTGAGGCTCTAGGCCACTAGCTGTTGAGGCTTCAACAATGCCAAATGAGGAGATTTTTAGGTTGCGATTGTCAAGGTTTCAACGTACACCTACACCCCTCCCCCCTAAATAATAAAGATTGTCCACTTTTAGTGTAGGATGGACGGCTCAAACGTACCAAAGCCATGAAATAAGTAGTTTATAAAGTTAAAATTGAGATTGTCACAATATAATTTGTAGAATTAGCTAGAAGTCATTGCATGATTTGTTTCTGAGTTTAGGGGGTTGGGCCGGTCCGGGGTTTGATCCACCCGTCCAGTTTTTTTCCCGTATATGGAAAAGCGTTTTGATTTTTAAAAATTAATTACATATGCACTAGTACTACAATAAATAATTTTCGATACCTTCCATATACGCTAGTGTTTTTTGATAAGTAGGTCGAGGATGAAGAACGTTTATGCATTTTTAGAACCGGTTTAACGGTTTGATTCGGGTGGAGTACGGCTTCACGATCCGATTCGGGGGCGAGTGCGGTTCACGGATCGGTTCAAGGCTAGGGTCGGACCGATTTCTTCATGTAACGCCCGACTTCTAAACATCCTTATTAAGTTAACTAATCAAGATTAGCGGCGGAAGATTTAGCTTAGTCGGTGCGTTACCGCCGTACTTTCCACTTAGGGAAAATATAAGGCGACATTTAAACTTATCATAAAGTGACTTTACTCTGATTCTACACTCATTAAAGAAACGCTATAATAATTGAATAACATTTTCTAGAAATTTCAGGCGAGTTTCCTTTGTAAATTGGACAACCCAAAATAATTTTAATAATAATAACTTTATAAACTTAAGTAAATAAATATATTACAAACACCACGAAAATAAATATTCATACCCTAACCCAAATAAAATAATAATATTCAAAATATAATTAGCTTAATAATTATAATTAGCACTAAATAAAACGCTCTTAAGAATCGGGGTATTACATCCTACTCACCCTTATAAAAAGTTTCGTCCTCGAAACTTGTAATAAGTTAATTGAGGAAACAACAAGTTAAATTCATTTAGACAAAACTAAGATCTCAAGCTTTCATGGCTTCGTCGGGTATCCAGCTTCCCATTCCACCATCATCTTTTGTATATCTACTTCGACTCGACTCATGAAATCAAGGAGCAAAGAAAACAAAAGGGGCAAACTTGTTGGCAATGAATTCCAACTAACTCATTTGGTGAGATTTCGTTTGAAAATCTTTTGATTACTCAAATCATATAAGTAAAATTCATCAAAATACTATTAAAGATCACATAACGCAATATACATCATATCCGTCACATACTTATATTGCTTAAGACCAACTAGGTCCATGTATAACCACTTAAACTCCAAAAGGGCATCCTTCATCCTATTTCTCATATCTTAAACTCTATTAACCCAAATAGTCATCAAAATTGACCTCAACTTTCTCAACGTCTAAATTTCCAAAGGATCATACCTAAGCGGTGCTAAGTCTAAGACTACGCACTTAGGCTAGGTTTCGGCTCGATACCAACTCCGTAACGCCTCGACTTCTAAACATCCTTTTTAAGTTAACTAATCAAGATTAGCGACGGAAGACTTAGCTTAGTCGACGCGTTACCGTCGTACTTTCCACTTAGGGAAAATACAAGGCGACATTTAACCTTATCATAAAGTGACTTTACTCCGATTCTCCACTCATTAAAGAAACGCTATAATAATTGAAGAACATTTTCTAGAAATTTCGGGATAGTTTCCTTTATAAATTGGACAACCAACTTTATAAACTTAAGTAAATAAATATATTGCAAACACCACGAAAATAAATATTCATACCCCAACCCAAATAAAATAAGAATATTCAAAACATAATTCGCTTAATAATTATAATTAACTACTTAAATAAAACGCTTCTTAAGAATCGGGGTATTACACTTCACCCATCAATTGGGCCCACAAGAACCCTTATGTTTGTGCGGTTAGGGCCGGTTCGGACCCACTCATCTAGCGGTCCGAGCCAATCCGGTTTTCTTGCTGGGTCGGTTCGGGTGGGTCCGTTAGGCCCGTCCAATGGCCATCTCTAATCCAAACTATTTACTTATTTCATGCTTAATTGATGAAGAATGTTCAAACTATTTACTCATTTAGTCATTTTTAGTTTATTAAGACTCGAAATTTCAAAGGCTAAACCGATCCAAATTCAAACAGATAGTCAAATAGTAGTCTATTGTTGTGACGATTCAATTAAGGAACAACGAATTAATAGAAGCATAACATGGAGATTTTACGTGGTTTACTTAACGATGTGTTAGGCTACGTCATCCCAACAGGAGAACCTACTTTATTGACGGATCCCCATGCTTGATTAAACCTAGCGCTAGATATATAATTGAGACATATTTCAACATCTATATATTTGAAATCTATCACATGCAATTATTAGGGTAACTAGGATTCACTAATATCCTCGCTAATTCTATAGTATCCCTTGTAATATCATTGATTCGATCGTGATGCAAATAAATTTAATAGCTTATATATGTGGTAGTTAATTAAGGACCATAGATTACAAGGCACCACATATATAAAAAGCATCTTTGTCGAATACGGACAAACGGAACCACGAACCAGCAAATCCAAATATCATCTTTAGCAGTATGACTACTGACTACTCACTACTCACTTCTTAATTGTCACAAAATTTGATTCATGTTGAATAGGATCAGGGAAAAGAATGATTAGATAAATTCGATCCAAAACAACTAACATAGGTCAAGGCGTGACCAAAAATCATAGTAATAAATAATTAACTTTCACAATGACCCTACTGCAAACTTATTTACCATCATCTAATGGAAAACAATATAATTCAAAAATCAAGATGGTCATAGTCATAACCTCATAGGGATTAGCATGCAGTAATTAATCATGATAATATTGAATTTTATTAATTATGAAATAAAAACAAGTTTCATACTGTGAGCGTATGAAATTTCATGCATTTTAAACATGTCGTTCCGTAAATAATTATTTATTACTACTACTTCTAACTAAAATGTAAATGGCTATATATTATTCCGACGATTCATTAGATATTTAAGGTGGGTCTGGAAACGAGAATATCAAGAAACATTAACGAGAACTCGAAAAAGTGAAATTAAAGTTTAACTAGACGAAAACAACACACCACAAAACACAATTCACCAAAGAATGAGCTCTTCAACTTTATAAAGTTTAGCTAGCTAGATTGAAACAACAAAACATAGTCCACAAGAGGAGTTAGCTTTTCAAGCTTATGAAGTGATTTATTTATCTCATCTTTTTCAATATGAAACAACTCACAATAATATAATTTTTTACACGGGATCTATATATTCTTCTTGACAAGTGAGTCGAGGATAGAATTGACCCAAAACAAATTCCACGCCCAACATGGGATCTTATGCCAATGTACAATCGTCAAATAGGCATCGGTTGAACACGCATCTAAAATTTAAGAAGAGTTTGTATCGCTTACAACTTTACAAGTATGTTTGTTAACGAATGTCAACAATAGTCTCATCATTTATAACAAGTATGTTTGTTAACGAATGTAAACAATAGTCTCATCATTTATTATATTTAAGTTATAAATGGCACGGAGTTTTAAGAGCCGTTCAATAAGAATATATTAAGTAAAAACGAACCTATGTGAACACTTATAAAGTAATAAAGAGAAAAACAAATTGGGGAATAATATATACACAACTTCTAAATGGGGCGAAATTCCACAGCATTTCTTCAGCATGGATTCTCATATGGAGTAGGGAGTATATCTGTATATCTAATAAGTTATCGACTATTTCTCCTGGTAGAACTATCATTATCATACATAAATGATAAAACTGAACCGTACCTATGAGATTTCCTTAGTTTGGAAAGGCATAAGTGACGAAAAAAAAATGCAAGAAAGTTGGCACTGTACTACTGTAGTATGAGTGTATGCCCTTCAGTTTCCTCAGTTCCTACTATTGAAAACACGTCATCGGGCCCAAATAAGAGACAAGTTGATTGATGAAAATTGAAAGGTGATAGCAACTTGCTAAATCCATATTGATTTTCTCTCCCTAATCATGCTTTTACCTTTTCATAAGTTATGTAGTGCCCATAACAGGAAGCACGTATCTTCCGGTTCCAAAATAAGTGAAACACTCCTCATTTATGTGAAAGTTTTTGACATGAAGTGTTTAGTCTTATTTTGGAACGGAGAAATATATATATATATATAGTTTTTAAGTATCTCATTTTATTTTCCCCTATAAAAAATAAAAGCAATCGGAGCCAATACAATGTATTCTTTTGTTGAAGTTGGTACGTTAAAATTAATATTACCAAAGTTGACACTATGTTGACTAGAAAATATCAGGTGTTAAGATATCACCAACTTCTTATGTCATTTTTGTCATATAAATTTATTAGAAGAAATAAAATCTTGTGTCTACTCAACTCAATTATCTTTAAAAGAAATACTTCTGATCTTTCTATTAACGAAATGTCTAGGATACACACTTTTTTTTACTCCCCTACATAGAGTAACAGAAGCTAACTGATTTATTGAACAACATTAGGTAAGATAATAGAGCTATAATAAATGGTCTCTTATTCGTTCAAATTGATCCATTTAAACTTAGTTTTTATCAAAATTATCAATAATGTATTTACTATTTACAAATTACACCTGCTAGATATGGGATCCATTAACATGCTTAATTTTAGGTGGAGTGGAACATGGACAAAATAATTAAATAGAGTAATGTAAGTCGTGGTATGGAGAATGTGATCACCTGTTATCCCAAAAAGGATCATATTTAATTAATTTTCATGAAAGAAGCGAAAAGAGCATGATAAAAATGGAGTACATATATACAAGGAGTTCTTAAAGCTCATACATGAAACCGATCTTTTAGAACTTAGAAGAGAGAATAATAAAACAACACCATGTCACCATAACATTCCTATTTAATTAAGATGTTAAAACCCTAGATATCCCCCCTTAGACCTTAGTAACCCTAAAATTATCCTCCGGATTTTATGAATAGTCAAAGAAGATATAGTGGTCATGAAATATATAAATACAAGGTTGAAGTTGGTGACTTTCTCGACCAGCACAACCGAGCACAAGCTCATTTTGCTCATCTGAGCACTTAATTGGTATACACTATGCAGTATACTCGCCTGAACAACTGTTCAGCACCCAAAATAGTCTCGATTTCTGCCTTTTCTGGTGGAGTTCAATGCACCTATATTAACTACTATAATAATAGGAAAAATTTCAAAAAAGTACCTTTTATAACATAAATTTTTCAAAAACTACCTTATAAAATTTTTCTTTCAACAACTACCTTATATAACATAATGTTTTCAATATACTACCATTTGACTTTTTTTTGTTGACGTTAACTCTTAAATAACAGCTTTTTTTAGGTGTTGTTGTCGGTGGGAGAAGAACAAAAATAAAAAGCAGAAGAACAAAAATGGAGGAGAGATAAGCTAGCGGGAGGGGTGCTCGTTAAGAAGAAAATGAAATGAGTGGCGGTTTGGCACCTTATGTGGGTCGTCGGCGGTGCGCAGGTCGTGAGATCGAGTCAATAAGTAGAGTGTGATATCGATTTATTTGTTTTTCCGGCGTGTTGGTATTAAAACCCTTTTTAACACTCTTTTAAAAGCTTGTTGGAATTAACTTTAAAAAAAAAAAAAAAAAAAAAATTGGTAGTATTTTGAAAAAAAAAATGTGTTGTATAAGGTAGTTTTTTGAAAAATAATTTTTAAAATGTAGTTTTTTGAAAAATATTTTTTTTTATAAAAGGTAGTTTTTTGAAATTTTTCCATAATAATAAGTTAATAACAACAACTGAGACTCATAATTAATTAGGGAAACATAAAAGAAAAGGAGGTTGTATTTTGTAAGTGGCTGGGGCTCACCAAACTATAGATATTTGTGATTATTATTGGGAGTTAGGTCTTAGCTCATTCAGTCTTCTAATATTGATAGCGTAAGCATGTACAGTAGTTGTTGCTAAAATGCACCAAAGCTAGCTAGCTTGCACTTTAACTTCCAATGTCTCCAAAAGCAATGATTTTCATACAATAGTTGAGCACGAAATGTTTTATTATACATATGAAAACGATGTCTCATCTAGCTTCCTTGTATTAGATATCATTTTCATTTTATAATGCTATAACTATTGGAAGTTACTATTTTTGTTTACTTTTTCACAATTTTGAAAGCATATTATTATTTATTATCTATTTATTAGCAAAATTTATGAAAAGTTAGTATCCTAAAGGTATGGTAAAATGAATCTAACAGATTCTACGTTATAATATGTTTTTTTAGAGTAGGTAAATTGAAGTCTGCTTATAAGTAGAGGGTGCAGGAATTTCTCTTTGTAAGTGGCTCGATCTCGCGCCTCCGGTATCGGATGTGATCTGCCAACGTCATTAAGCGAAGTAATCAATTGCTCATCATATATATTTTATATTCTATAAGGAATTATAAGTTTCTAATTTTTAATCTATTTATCTTAATATATTAAAAGGCGTTAACTAAGCAAATGAATGGTGCGCGTGGCGCTTCTCTTTTTAATTTATACTAAAAGCTGCTAAGTTTCAAACTAGCAACCTATGTAAATAAGATGTAATTTCTAATTTATACCACCAATCTTTGAATGAATTAGAATTACTTATATATACAAATAAAATGTGAATACATGAGAAATCTAAGTTGAAGCACAATAATTAAGTAGCATGGAGAAATAAATGACTAACCTTAGATTAGTATTTTCACTTGTTTTGTATTTTTTTTTATATTCCTTATTATCCCCTTTTATATTCTCAAATTATAACTTCAAAAAAAAAATACTTGATCATTCTCATGAAATGGCTCTTTTTGGCAATCTTGGCGAAAATAAGCGATAAGGCGGTGAAACTTATAAGATGCTGAAATGAAAAGGTAGGCGATTAGGCTAACGGTTTGGTAAAATAGTTGCTTAAGTTGATAGATTATTTTGGCAAAAGCAGTTGTTCTCAAAATTTTAAAATATTTTACAAAATTTTAGTCACTCGATGATCTTGAAAAGTTAAAAATTCTAACTTATCAATTTCGGTAATTTTAATCACCTTTGAAATTTTATTTTTAGCTAATTGTTTTTGGTATAGTCCTTAATTTCTTTTGTTTTTGTCTTTAGTGTAAATGTACCTGGTGTAAAAAAAAAAAGGTATTACAAATACTATTAATCATTTTTAGCCCTTATTATTTAAGATAAGCTCAAAATCTTTTCTCAAATAGAGCCAATAACTGTATGAATCTGATTATTGGATCAACATTATAATCTAGCTTGGTAATATTAATTGTCTCTTAAGATTATGCACAACTGCAAAAGTTTTTGCAATATGTTAACTAGTTACTTTATAAATTTTTAAAGCTGAAAATCAGTTAAAGTATCTAAAACCAAGAAATAATAGAGTAATAACGTATTGTTGATATTTTGAAAGAAGAACTACGGAACTATTTATGTGGCTCGAGATCAATATAAAAGACTGGGAGTACTACTTGTTGCATTGTTCAAGTTGTAAATGATCTCAAATTTCCCCAACAAAACTCAGCCACCAATTTATTACATACGATCCCACCAACAAATCTGAGAATGCCACCTGCTATTTTATATTGTATACTAAATTTTCTTTACCCTCTTATTTTATTAATTTATGATAGTAACTGGCTGGGGCTGCTACCAATCTTGGAAGAAACCTGTATGTTTTTTGTCATTTTTTTTGATGTCAGCGCACAAAAAAGTGGGAAACTGCGTGTTTTCTGTCGATGCTTTTAGTGCATGAAAGGATATATTGCATCAGCAGCAAAACAGGAAAGAGCGAGAAACCAAATGGATACTTTAACTAATTTTAATGACATAATCAAACACCCATTAAAAAAGTACGGTATAAATTCTGATAAATAGATCGATTGGGCGGCGCATGCGGAAGAGGAGAGTTCGGTCGCATCTGGCCAAAGGAGGTTAATCTTCAAAGCCATTTTGCGATAGTAGGAGTAGGCTCACATAGGCATATTGTGGTGCTTTCTCTCTCTTTTCTGCCACGTGTGGAGACAGGCTTCGCGTAAGCATCATATGGGGTTGAGCATATTAAATCATAAGCATTATCAGTAGGGTTATAATGGAATTACTACTAATGAGATTATCGCTGATATGCATGAATAGAGTTAATAAATTAAATAATAGTATCGCACTATTATCTAAATGTACGACACATTACATGAGAGACAAATGAAAAAAAAGTTAATAAGAAGAGACTATACTTCTGCTTTAATAATTTAAATGCCTAATGAAGATCCCTCAAGAAAAAATGCCTAATGATCAGAGATATAAATTAAAAAAATTGGACAACATTCTCTGCTCATCTTCGCCTCTTCTCATCAAACTTGGAAGGTTTTGACCCTTGCTGTCTCTCAAAGGATCAAATCTGTAAGTACATCGAGGACACATGAGAATGAGATGTTTGATAGTGGATGATGAGAAGAATCCACTCTCTTTAGTCTTTACTACTAATTTAACATTTCTTGTTAGTCTGAGTCACCCCTTCTTCCAGGAAGTGCGTTTTATTTGAATAACTTGCAACTTTTAATTTACGTCCTATTGCTATCGATTTCTTTAACAGTACTACTCACGTTATCAATCTTTTCTGGTCAGAAATTAGCTAGGGTTTTTACTCCTATCATGTATGTATAATCCATCGACCTTCCCATCGCTGATAGCTAGGTTAATCTCAACTTCTATAAACTTATTTTATTTATCAGCACAAGTCTATATAAAGTTATCTGGCCACTCAAGTCATTTTAAATGCTTCATGTATTAGTATTCATGTATCATAACCAAGTTAAGTACCACCAAAAATATATACCCTCATGATCCATAAATCTCTAGAATGATACTAGTGTTAAAACACAAGTACTTCACGTACACACAAAGTTTCTTCCTCTGGTCCTTCCCATATTTTGTGCTAGATACTATCTCCGTTTTTCTTATTTGTTACACTTTGATATGTTTCTCTTATTCATGAATTTCACTTTGTGATCGTTTGTGATTTGTACGTGATGAGGAAAAATATAGTCGTGTGGGATCTTGTTAGATTTGTCTACTTTTTATATTTTTTACAAATACAAAACTAGAGATATTAATCTTTCGAATGAAAAGTGAAAGTGTAACAAACATTTAGAAACAGAGGGAGTATATATAAGTTAATTTATTCTTTAAAATTTGAGTTTTGTAAGTAATAATGTATAAATTAGTTTCCAAATTTGTTGCAACGTAAACATCTAGTAGTAGGTATCGTAATTGGCATATGTGGAGAGTTCATTAATCCGAAAGTAGAAAAAGACAATGTGAACAAAAGATGTTGACGAGTACTTTCCATACAAGCATATGGCGCATTTTTTTGAGCATTTTCGGTTCGGTTTAGTTCGATTCCTCTCTGCATTTCAGTTTCTCTCAATTCAAAAGAATGCGGTCTATATATGATAAGCCATGGAAGATGATGATAGAAGTATGTAGGGCTGTGAAAAATTGATCCAACCCGTTTACCGAACCCGACCTGAAATAAGCGGGTTTGGGTTGAGATTTTTGACCCATTTAAGTAAATGGGTTGACACGACTTACCCATTTAATTCAATGGGTTAGGTTAAGGTTGACATTTTCAACCCGAAATTAACATGCTTTTGACTGTTTAACTCATTAAAATATAAATTTCCTAAAAAGTTGTGTTAAAATTGGTGAAAATTTTAAAAATACTAATTGTAGAACACAAAAATGGAAAAGAAAATCTAATCATGCATACTTTTATGTGAATTTATTGTTGAAAACTAATAAATTTTAATAAAAATTTAATAGTAATAAATATGTAAATGGGTTAAACGGGTTATATGGGTAACCCGTTTAATAAACAAGGTTGGGTCAAGTTGAGTTTTGCAACCCGTTTAATAAACGGGTTAGGTTTGGGTTGGGGCATGTTCAACCCGTTTATTATCAACCGGACCCCGACCCAGGCACGTGCGTTAATCAACCCTAGAAGTATGTAATTTATCATATTTGTTTCTATTAGGATGTATAATGTAAATTGTAATTGGTATATTAGAGAGTTCAACATTTTATTAGGGATTTACATTGAATAATATCGCTAAATTCATGCATGCAAAGTCATTTAGAAGAAAAAATTGTATTGAGAGAATATTTGAAAACATCCACTAGAAAGCAGTTGTATATAGTTAAGAGGACGTGATTTGTTTTTATTTGTACTATAGGCTTGCTTGTAAGCTAAGCCTGCTGGTGTTTGGTTCTTGGTGTGGGAGAGGTCCATGCTAGACTGTTCGCTTCTATCCTAAAATCTTATGTATAGATTGTAAATGTTCTTTGTGGTTAATACAATCAATTTAAAATTGCTTAATTGCCAAAAGAGGGAAAATAAGGGGAAATGATTCGCTGAATTGAAGACTAAAGAAAAGGATGGATTAGTAAAGGGTGGGACATGTTAGTAGAATGAGACATGTAGTTTGTTAACAATTTATCTATGCATAGTTAATTCCTTTTCATTGTATCACTTTTTTAATGTAACATTATCAATGTATTACTAATTACCATTATCATACTATGCCTTGTTGGTAATGCTAAAGCCACTTGTGAAGGTTAATTTTTATTCTTTCTTTCTTGCTTTAATTTTTACGAGATTGGTCCATGTAAAAAGTAAGAAATTTAAAGTGGAAAGTTAGTTAGCCTCTGAGATTGGCTTGTGTAGTTGTTAAAAATTTCAAACTATGGATTGAGTTAGATAGTGGCAATATTGGCAATGTTGTTGTCGTCCTATCCATTCAAATGAATGATAATCTAACCATTTTTTTCAGTTGGAACTGAAAGTTAGTAGCTACTTTGTAAGATTTATCAATTGTTTTGATCATCTAATCCAGCTCAATTTGAGTGGGTTATTTTTTTTTTATAAATGTAAAATTAATTCATCAATGAAACAGTCATGCAACATTCTGATAGAAATCAAAATTAGCAAATACATAACAAATTTTGACCAAATAAAATTCTAAATTAGCAAAATCACGATAATTGCAAATGAGATCGACACTTCTTTATGCCCTCTTCACATCGATGTTTGATGCGAGTTCCCATGAGGAGGCCTTTCAATCTATAGTAGTTTTGAAATGGAATGAACTGATGCAAATGATTGTAGATAATGTAGAATATATTAATAATTGCCACAACATCAAACAAATCTCTATTATATATTATATATATAAGTGAAGGGGGAAGCGATGGTGCCCTCCTATTAAATTACAACTCTACCCTCAATAATAAGAGATAATATCACCATACATAATAATCATATACAAAACATTCCAAAATAAATTCTCAATCGGTGCATATCAACAAATTTAAATTTCAAGCACAATCAAGGCATATTGGACATCACGTTTGACAAAGAAAATTAAACATATATAGTTACCATGTACTAAACCATACACAATATACAAAATACGTAGTA